>JAJLRJ010000014.1:1416446-1658946 GCA_024195265.1 Dendrophyllia cribrosa
ACATTATCAGAGCTAGCTGTCACATTCTTTTGTTTGTTCTTAGCTCGGTCTCGATTTACATCAGTATTTCTTGATGTACTAGGTTCACTAGATTCAAGACTGAAACATAATTTTTGCTCAAGGTCTTAGTTTCACTTTGTAACGCTTCGGTAGTGGAATGTTTTTAATGCTCCGAGCAGTTTACGCTCTGCTTCCAATGTCGGTCTTGAATTCTGGATCGGGTCTGATCTTTGCCCTCGCATCGTAACGAAGCGTTTTTGGGCAAGAGTTTATATTCTCTATGTGTGTCTCTAGTTTGCCGATCGATTTTTTCGATGCCTTTATCCAGCTGTCTATCGACATTTCCAGGGTGGTTTTCTCCTAAGAGCGTGGACGCTTTCTAGCTCTTTTGCTGTCGCCGTTGTTTCATTCACTGCTGTGATGTTGTTTTCTATCCTGCGTTTCACGGTAGCGTTTACAGCTTTCTCTGCGCGTTGCGTTGAGTGTTGAGCATTGCTGATTGTTTCTTCCTCAGAACTTGGATAATCTGGGAGCGGTGCATTCAATCCTTCGTCTTTCATCTCGGTGTCGTTTAATTTGTTTGGCTATTCTGTGGCGATTGGTTTGGCACGAGGTGGCCATAATGCTGTCGAGTATCTGACATCTCCATAGAAAATCTTTAGTAGAAAATCTCAAGCAAGACTGCAGTTTCGGTTCTACTTTCTACAGTTTCGGTTAAACTCTCCTTTGTTAATTCAGAAAACCGGACAGTGAAGTCCTCATCTGTGAAGTGCTTCGAACATACCGACAAGTACTTGGTGGGCTCCCAGACGGTGCTCGCTTCAGTTTAACAAAATCGACCCTCTTTTCTTTTTTTTTTCGTTTCTCCGCCTCTTCTTTACCATAAAAAGTTATTGGGTGGAGAGCAATGCCTTCTTTTTCGTTTGAAGGGTTGCTACAGCCAAATACTACACAAATCTCAGGCATTTTTGTGTTCCTGACCGCAGCGAGACTGTCTTCGATGATCGAGAGCGAAAGATATCCTGGAATGACGTCACATATTGTGCTAGACCCAGACCTTTTCGAATGATTCAGCGACTCGGTCATGATTTTTATTTTTGTGATTTTTGCAGACTTTGAAAATTCGTCAAAAATCGAGGTTTTAAGCAAAAGCAAAAATTTCTGCGGCATTTTACTCAGTTCAATTTAAAGATTTGTTCTAATGAAAAAAAATTTCTGGGGTTATAGACACTTTAAATAACAACTACAATAGGACTTCTCCTTCTGCATGAATTTTTTTTTCTTTGCCTTGAACTTTGCACGAATTTTTTTTCCTGGCATTTTCCCTTGCACGAATTTTTTTTTGTTTTTCCCCACCCCACCCATCACTTTTCTAATGGTCCGTCCCTTAGTCCCCTCGACGTATTCCCCTCATAATAGAAAAACACAAACGGGAAGACAAAATAGGGCATAACAAGGAAAACGCTCTAGCATCGGTCAATATTTTTTGTTTACAAAAAAAGACAACTTCATCAATCATATTTCTACGTAATTAACTTGCCGGTCGCGACCAAAAAGCGAAATGTTAATAACATTATTCGATGGTATCGTACCTCAATTCAGGTTTCGGGTCTTCAATAATGTATGACGCCTCGTTTTACGCTTGAACCTGAATATGTTTCTGCCGCTTTCCCTTGGAAAACACACCGCAACCACTCGATTGATCTTCGAAAGATGAAGGCGGGCAGTTGGGCCATGGCGAGACCACGAGTACTGTTCAAACATTTTCTTCTCTCTCTCTCCTTCTACCCATAACGAAGCAACGTGCTCAATGCAAATTTGACAAAAGCAAAACATGTTTACCGTCTCGCTTCTAGCCTGTGAACCAACATGTCCTCGAGACGAGATTATCTCATATCAATAATTGCTATTTGACACCGAATTAACGATTATAGTTAATTCCGAACGCTGTTTCCCAGGACATTTCAGAAAAGAAGAAATAAAAAAAAAATGTTATTTGGACTGCGGGATTCGAACCCGGAACTACCGCTACTGGGAACGTCTTCTTACCACTAGACTACCGAACAACAAGGCGATGGGAAATTATATCTGCAAGATATTTATTTGAGTCTTGCATAGAATATCATTGATCTACAGTGATTAGGCCTAAGCGCTGATTTCAAATGGTTTGCTTTTTGTTGAGGTTTGGTGATCAAGCTTTTCCATTTACTTTCTAAAATTATTTTCAAGCGAGTGATTTTATAGGCTTACTACAGGGTGTAGAAAAAGCGCATGAATTTTATTATGTTAAAAAATTGGGGTTTGCTCAACCAGCAGCGTGGTGGTCCAGTGGTTAGACGAGAGGATAAGTCAGCGAAGGGTCGTAGGGTCGTAGGTTCGAGTCCTGTCCGAACACTAAGGATTGTTCTTTTTCAACAAAAATGCTGATTTCCCAGAATTCCTTTCAGACTGTCAGTGTTCGGAATTAACTATAATCGTTAATTCGGTGTCAAATTGCAATTATTGATATGAGATAATCTCGTCTCGAGGACACGTTGCTGTGAACAGGCTTCTTTTTGGGGAATTGGGTTAGGTTAAAATCGGCGAGCGAAGCGAGCCAAGCGCAGACTGGGGAAGAGGGAAGGGGCGACGAAGCCTGTGGACTCGCCTTTGATGCCGCCGTTCCGCCCCCAAGCAATTATCCTGTTATTATAATTGTGAACAAGTTAATTAATATGTCAACAAGTTGGGCAGTTTCTTGGTGTTGCGATCACCAAATGACGTAAAACAAAAGATTCAAAAGAAAGTAAACAATACCCACACCACAACACAATAGCTAACCAACAATAGTCTCGGCAACACCAAGAAACACCCACAAGTTGTCATATTTTTATTCGGTTGAATGCATCGGTAGTAGTATAAAAACAGACAGGCTAAACACGACTCCCACTCTTCGCTAAAAAGTACCTAAAAAGCCTAAAGTATAAAGCTTTCCAGTAAGAATTCAGAGAGAATCGCGCCTTTAGATCGCAGTTATGAATTTGTTCTCTTCGATGATATTGACCTTTTGATCTCGGCGGATTATACACTGTAGTGTTTCCGGCCACACGGTATAATAGGCATATAGATCCGAGTCTCAAAAAGCCGTAGTCTATAATTCCACTTCAATGAAATCGTGAATTATTAATTTAGCTCCTTAGTAAGTTCTGTAGTTGAGTAGTGTGTCTCAGTGGAGCTAGGATAAACCTCTGTTGTTTTGTAATGGCGTTTGATTTGGCATCCAACAGATAATCTGCACATAGTGACTGTTTTGTAAATCCAGTCGGCAAAATTCCAAAAACATCTTGCTTTTTTGCCACAGACTTTAGACACAGCTTTTGCTCTTCTTTAAGTCTCGGTATATGCGAAAAATTTCGCAACGAATCGTTCAAAGCTTTCTCCAAATCGAGATCTGAAAATTGCATGCAACGAGTCGCCGTGTTTGTTTATCATTTGAGCCAGCAAATGGAAGCCTGTTCACATGCTATCTCGCTTCGTAATGTGCCGTGATCCCAATGCGGCTTTGCGGAATCATGCTTTTTTGCATTTGAATTGAACGGAATGTTACTCTCCGAAAAATTAATAGTTTCTTTGTTGTAGAAAACCTCACAAGGTGGAAAATAAGCATGTTATTGACCAGGAGCGAGGGGATATGTGATATATTCCCCTCGTGGCGAACCCGAGGGCTACCTGGTCAATAACCCTTACTTACTAGTAGTAATCATAGATTATAGTGCGTCTCCTTATCCCGTGGCACCTCGTCTTGACCTAGTACCTTAGTTTCATGAATTAATTCAGCCACTGTTAAAAGGGATTTGTCGCGAGATAAACGTCGGGCCGACATCAAACAAATTCACAATATCGCCGTGGGATCGAGCAAAATCCTGCCGTGCTGTGTACTCCGAAAGCTCTCAGATTTTTACGACATATAAATGGTATATTTGTCTTGATTTCATTTCGGTTATTTCTCCGATTCTGAAATCATACTCCTCAGTACATGTACTAATACCGGAACCGGAAATGAGAAATTTCTGAGAAAAGCCTGAAAAAGTGCTCCCGTGATAAACTTCTTGGACACCGACGATTAAGTCACACAACATTCAACGTGAATTTCGCAGGATCTTTCGGATAAAATTACAACTACCAGTTGCAAGTAAGACACAAGACTATTGAATATAATTCCTTTATTAGCTAGACAAATTTTAGTCACAAAATTGCGAAATCTTTAGTCGCAAATGCGCCCGATACAGGCGCAATTTCGAGCACTGTAAAGTTAATCTGCGTTCGCCTGGAGCGGCCGGTCAGTGAATTATTGCTACAAGACATAAGCGAATTGCACCGTACCGTAGAACATCGCGAAGAACGACGTCGGTATTTAGGTGAAAACTTCCCAAATCAGGCAGAGAACCACAGCAAAATCAAGATAGAACATTCAAAACATACCAGAACGGTAGCGAGGAAAATCTGTAACTTCCAAAGAGACCCAACAACTTACTTGGTCCGGAGAAGAACCTTCGTCCAATTTTTCCACTGCGTACTTTTACCAGGCATTGAAATATTGAGCCGTACGATTCCAAAATCGGGAAAATATCCGAAACTAAATCAAGACAAATAGATTATTCACATGTGACATTTCGAAACCCCAGCTCCCCAGGATGATGCCTGATTTCCACGCGCTGGGAATGCTGGATACTATTGTGACGTTTCAAGATGGCGCCGATTTGGTACCGACACTTTTCTCGATTCGTTCCGCTTAGCCTAGACGACGCGCTAAGAATGCTGGATACTGTTGTGACGTTTCAAGATGGCGCCGATTCGGTAGCCGACAAGATTAGGAAGCGTCTCCTTCGTCGACGCAATAAGCATGTATGATGCAAAAATAACTTTCAACTGGTTCAATTTTGTTTATTTTCACGGCTTATCTGAAATAGCGTGACGAATTGCGTGACCTTTCCAAATCGTCAGCAAAACATCGTTAAAACCTGAAACTTTTCACTGGTATCTACATACCATGTTAGAAACAGCATGAAGCTTTCCCAGTGAGATGTCTGAGAGATTTGCGCCTTTAGCTCACAGCTAGTAGCTATGAGTTTGTTCTCTTCCATGACATTGACCTTTTGATCTCGGCGTATTTATATCTGATCATATCTCTCATTGATAAGAGGATTTCATGCTGTCCAGAGCCGTTAGAATTATATTATTTATTTTATATGCCGTTGTACGATGCAAGCTCTATTGGCATACATTGCGGTTTCTTCGGCTCACTCTTGTTGCAAGACACTAAATCACGGCCTGAGAAATTAAACAATCCTAGCGCTTTCAAAGCGATAACAAACTTTAGCCGATACTGAGTATTTATCTTGCAACAAAAGTGAGCCAAAGAAACCGCAATGTATGCCAATTGTGCTAGCACTGAACAATGCATAAAGAAATAATATAATTTTAACGGCCCTGGACAGCATGAAATCCTCTCGGCTATCAATTTGAGATCAAAAGGTCAATATTATTGAAGAGAACAAATTCATAGCTGTGATTTAAAGGCGAGTGGGAGTCGTGTTCAGCCTGTCTATTTTGCGTCGACAGTAGCGCAAAACATTATGGAATTTGGGACATTTAAAAAATGTTCTTGAATGTGATCGAGATGTCTGTTGAATGTGATTGATAATTTACATATGGTGAATGTGACGTGCTTGTTGAATGTGATCGAGATGACTGTTGAAATTGATTAATTTAGATATGTTGAATGTGAATGTGGTTGTTGAAGGTGATCGTTATCCTTGAATGTGATCAAATTAGAGTTCTTGAATTTTGCACCATTTGGCCTTCCATACTAGAGGCGTGAAACAAAACATTTGGTTTCATCAATTGAATTAAGGTAAATATTGGCCACCGGATTCGGTTTGACAAAGGACTAGCTCTCGAAACGTCAGCTTTTGAATCTCTTTACTGTGACCAATTTACCTTACTTCCCCCCCCCCCCCCCCCCCCCCGGTCAGCTTTTGAATCTCTTTACTGTGACCAATTTACCTTACTTCCCCACCCCACCCCGTCAGCTTTTGAATCTCTTTACTGTGACCAATTTACCGCAGTTATTAACTCAGTTGATAAAAGCAAATGTTCGTTTTTCGTAAACAGAGCAATAACATTGGTGCATACAGACCATCCATCCTTAAGCCCCGTCTACACGAGCAATTTTTATGTGGCAACTGTATGTGGCAATTTTTATTTGCCCGTGTAGATGATCGACAAATATTTGTTGTTAATTTGCGTCAGTAATAATTTTGCACAGCGGAGGGACTGGGTTCTACAGATGACGTCGATATAATTGTCACATTTTATGTGGCGTCTCGTTAACACGGACAATTATCGGTATGTGGCAATTTTTATTTGCCACATAAAAACTAACACGCCAGCTTTTCAGCAAATACAGTTGTCACATAAAAATTGGTCATTTTTTATCATCTACACGGCAAATAAAAATTGCCACATAAAAATTGCTCGTGTAGACGGGGCTTTAGTTGTTAATTTCCGTTGTGATTGGTCAACTTTTTTCTAAGTGGCTCGGTTCGAGTAGACACAAGAACGGGAAACCCTCGGGATAAGGAATGGATTGCGGGTTGAATTGTCACTTGCAGTCAGTACTGTAAAAGCTCGCCATGAAGTAATTAGTGCAGACTGAAGCAAATTAACACACGGTTCAGATTTCTGTGTTAAAAAATTGATCCATTTGGCATTGAAAATCTATTGCAAAAAAGAAAAACAAAAACCAAATGTATTTCAGTTAGAATGTTTTAAGGAAAGCACGGGCTTGCAGTGCAATGTAGTGCGAATCACTTTTGCAATACTGTCACGCAACGCACTTCAATTGATTTGACCGTAATTATCCTTGTGGAAGATCCATTGTTCTTCTATTATCTGCTGAATAATAGACATGTTGTACCTCTTTTCGCCTACAAATAATAGCTATACACAGGGGAACATTTGATTGACAGGCGAACATTTGATTGGCAGCAAAATTTGCATTTATCCCGTAATGAAAATACAATGTACATTGCTTTTAATTTTGGAAATTCAGGCAAAAACTAGATCAGAAACTAGAACTGGTTATCAGGTTATGAAATACAACTGCGTAACTAGGATTTTAAATGTTTTGACAATTTCCCATTCACAGAAACCTCAACACCAGGGCTCAAGGAAGAATTTAAATCAGTTGACGTGACAAGAATATTATGTACTTATTGACTAAGTGGGAGGGCCATATGGGAACGACCGAGAGCCAAATATTTTCCCATCCGGCCCGACCTAACTTGGTCAATAAGTATTTCATCATATGACCAATTTGAAGACAAAATTACTTGAAATGTTAGCACGCGAGGCCGTACCCTTTGTAGAAGGGCCGTACGGTAGACTGCGAGCAGTCTCTCTTTTTCCGCTAAAGTCAGTAGGGACGAACGCGAAAAGCGAATTAGCGCGATCATAGTTATGGCGCGATGTGCGAGGTGCGAGCGGCGAGCCGCGAGTAGCGCGGGCGTTCGTCCCTACTGATTTTAGCGGAAAAAGAGAGACTGCTCGCAGTCTAGCCGTACGGCTTTTTCCGGCCCTGCTCGCGCAAATGCGTACGGCTCATATGGGACTTTCGTCAATGGTTTTGCAAAGAGAAGGCTCGCAGGGCCGTACGGGTGACATGATAAGTATATATTTATCGATTCGTCACTACATTAATGACGTTAATATACGTCCTACATTTGTCATCCTTAAAAAGAGCGTTTTGCCATGACAATCCCAAGGTTCACCCAACCACTGACCAAAAGAAACGCCGGCTCTGAGTCTAAAACTGTACATGCGCAATAGCGGGTAAACGAGAGTGTTCGTGACAGACTGGTAACAAGCTTTTCCCGGAAGTACTTCCTGTGTTTAAATGTTTTCCAAAAAATTCAGCAGAATCGTATTGTTGTCAACTAAAATTTTACATCCAAGTTAAAATGTGATACTGTGATACTGACTGTAGCAGAACATGGGAAGTCGTGGCTCTGACAGACGGCGATCGGGCGGCGGAAGAGAACGGTAAGACGTTCGTACGCTAATGTAATATCGTCGAATTTCACAAGGGGCTAGTTTACTTTGTTGGAGTTGATTCCCTCGTTAACGAACTAGCCTCGATTGTTTTACAACGAATAGGCCCTGATTTCCAAGCCTGTAAAAAACTGAAATCCATTTTGCAAGGAGTCTCAAAATCAGACAGCACCAGAGCAAAGTACAGCTCGCATAAGCCGATGCCAATATACAAGTTTAATAGTGCTGTATTACCGTATATAAACTATACGGGCTGAACTTTTAGAGCTAAAATCAGTAACTGAAACCTGTTCATAACGGTCTCAAACAGAGTAGCAAATTCGTGAAACTTTAAAGTAGCAGTGATCAAGGGAGTTGTGGAGCGAAATGTCAGCTCGGAACATTCGCAACTTGATTTGTCGAGACGAAAACTTTTGTAAAACTGCAGAGATCATGCCTACAGCACTTCTGCATAGAACGGACTTTATAAGCCTCAGACAATCTTCCGTGCCGTTGTGCAGAACGGAAGATTTTCCTGATTTTTCTGATCATATGAAGGACATCAAGTTCAGTGTCTTGACGAATTGAAATGATATGCACTGAGAACTGTCAAAAAATGCCACAGTTGAAGCGTGACATACAAATTATAGAGTGATTTTCTTTAAACCGTGAAACAGTTACTGAGCTAGTAGGCACTATTAGACACTAATTCCATTGTTTTCTTTGGTTTAGTTTTGACTAATTTTGGCTAATTTTGATAAGAGTGATTTTCCTTAGACCGTGAAACAGTATCTAGCAATTAATCAAAATTAGCCAAAATTAGCTAAAACAACAAATGGAATGGAATTAGTGTCTAAAAGTGCCTACTAACTTAGTAACTATTTCACGGTTTAAAGAAAATCACTCTAACTGCTAGATACTGTTACACGGTCAAAGTAAAATCACTCTATTTTGAATGGTCTGAATATAGATGTGCAAAGGACACAAATTAGCTGCCAACATTACAAATGTGCTTTTCAGTTTTTACTGTGTATTCCTAATGCTAGTCGCAGCTTGCAGTTGTTGTCGCATACTTGTTTCAAAAGCTTGATTTGATTGAGTTTGACCATTCCAACTGCTTTTTGCACTCGCATGAGAAAATCCTGTGTATAGTTAATAATAATAATAATAATAATAATAATAATTTTTTTTTAAAATAGTGAATCTTTTATTAATAACCAAGCTAACTAAAAAAATCTTATTTACAATTAATTTTACTTAAAAAACTATTCAGTCCAAACACTATTTACATTATTCATTTCAATTAATAATTCTCAAACAATCTTACATTTACAATTATTGATCTACTAGAATGCTAAAAATATTCATAATTACAATCCGTATAAATATTGTAAAAGTATTTCTAAAAAAAAAAATAATAAATAAATAAATAATAAAAATTTTATGTAAGACATTATGTAATAATAATAATTTATTTTTTATTTTTTTATTTTGCCACACACAATGAATTACAAGCAGAATAAAAACGATAATAAATAGGTTAATTAATATTAAAATTTATACACAACTTGGGAGGAGTGACTGTGGCGGGGAAATCTCCAAGAAGCCGAGCTTATGAGGAATAGAGATTCCCCCCCACGGGCAATTTAAATACTAGGCGGCATTTTAAGAAATAAAGAAAAAAGTTGTTTATTTAATTTTATTTATGGTTCAGGGGTCGACTTACATGTATACACCGGAAAATACAGTAAGTGTGTTTAGGGGAAAATATAGATGTAAGGGTGTTAAGGTATTTAGGTTGCATTCTGTAATAATTAAAAAAAAATTAATATTTCTATGGCGCAAATTAACATGTAGATGTGATCAAATGCGCCTAACAAACTACGAGGATTGAGTATGCATGGTGATGATGATGATGGTCAATATAAGTACTTGATTTATCATTTTGCAAATTCAATCTATATTGCTGCAAACAATAGATGTATGCTTTCGTTTCATTAGAATTGCTTTCTTAAGGGCCGACCATGTAACTTTTGACGGGGGAGGGGGGGGGGGGGGGGGATTTCTGGTCAGCAAGATTTTTTCTTTCTAGAAACCTGGTGGTCAGAATTTGTTTTTCCTTTCTCAATGCTTTGCAGGATGTTTTTTTTTCCTTCTCAGTTCTCTGCATTTTTTTTCCTCAAGAAGGGTCAGTCCAAGTTTTTCAAAAATTGATTTACATTTACAAAATGTATTTACATTTACATTGTGGCTATTGCAGCAATAATCCTGAAATGGAGCTGCAAAGCCTTAAGATTTTGTAAAGCTTATACAAAATCATTTATCTTTGCTGTACAAATACCATTTATGTTCTGTGTATCACACTTTTAGTCATATCCCACAAGCCTTACATTTTCACTGCTTGTTATCTTTATGTGGGATACTTGAGCCCAAGTATCAGCTATGCCATGCTGATGAGGCCTAACAAGGGCTTAGGCTATATATATTTTTTTGGTAGCTAAGGGGTAATATCTGCTACCTTTTTTCAGTCCACTTTTAATTTGAGTACCTCACAGCTGAACATAAAGACAATGGAACGGTTTTCCTTGTGCTTTTTGCTGGGAAAACAGGCCACTTCCTGGGCACTGATTCTCTTTGAGGCCATCATAGTGCACCCATTTTCCACAGTAATTAATTTTGCATGTATAATGCTGCAGACCTCGCAAGTTGATTTGCTGGGAAATAGTTAATTTTTTCGACGGCTACGTCGTCGAATGTGACGCCACAGGCGTCATTTCCCTAGGGGGGTCTGGGGGCATGCTCCCCCCGCCCCAGGAAAGTTTGAAAAATTTAAGTAGCTAAGATGCGTTTTCCTTTATTCTGAGCGGAAATGTGACCCTTTAAAAGTGACTATCCGCCATTGTCACGTTACCGGCGGTCAGCATGTGAGTACTATGCAATATTCATTCAACCCACTGACCGGTGTAACGCTGCCTCTGCACAAGAATTTTACACTGTTGGAAAAAGTTCGAAGCGAGTGCAATGGAAATAGGGACTAATTATATCAAGAAACATAGTGAATTCACGCAGGTACTTACTTAAAGCAGCAATTTTCTACCTCAAAATCAACTGTTTTAATCAGAAACCTTAAATGCGTGAGAAATATTAGTTTTAGCATGAGAGCGCGAGACTGGATTCGTATGAATGCTGCCTGACATAAAATGTGAGACCATAAAGTGTGTAACTGCAATAAAAGGAGGGGAATAAATGTCAATACCTTGTAAGCAACAAAACATGCTGTGCTGACCAAAAAGAAACTGAAAAAAAAAACAGGAAGCCCGACATTGTTAACCACAGAAAACCCGAAAACGACACAGATTGCTTGATATGTCAATATTAATAACATTGTAATACATTGCATATATGAAGCAATAATTCAGACTGCAGCACCACCAAATCCAGAGTTTAAAAGGAAGCAAGAATAGTTGCAGTTTCACTGGTGATTTTGTACAGACCTCAGTCAAAATTAATTATAAAATAGCTTTGTAACATTTTTTTCTTCTTTACATTACTGCAATAATTTTTTTCTATTCCATTTGTGCTGCATGCAATTTTTTTCTTCAGACAAGCACTTGCAGGAAATCTTTTTTCCAAATCACCCACCCCCCCTCCCCCCCCCTCCCCCTCAAAAGTTAAATGGTCGCCCCCTTAGATATAAACTATACGCACAAATGAACACTACCGTTAAGCGGTCTTCGGTAAATGCTTATATTACTTATTCCTTGAGGTTACAGTAAGGGTGCAAATTTAACTTAATACTTACAAATGTATTTACCGTAGTATATGAAAATTTTGATGGGAGTGAAGTGACAGGAATTAGACATTATTTTTGTCAATTAAAGGTATTTTTCGGAACACAAATTAAGCCAATTCAAATGCCCCAGGCTTACAAAGTGCGATAATTATGTACATGTATAAAATTATCACCTTATCCCAGTCATGCAAAATTGATTGTTTAATTGGGTGTTGTATGCCAACCCATACCCCCCCCCCCCTCCCCCATAAGGTTTTTCTCCATTTATTTAAAGAGCATCATATTGTTAATTAGTGCATGCCATTTTCAGTAGCTGTTTGCTTATCCTTGAGGCACAGTGGTATGAAGAATTAAGTCTAAAACAGGAATTGAAACTCGGAAAAGAAAGAGCCTTCCCTAAACGGAAATAAAATCATCGTGACAACATTGTTGACAGATGGTTTTCATTAAAAAACACTAATAGTGGTAAAATTATAAAAGTACCATGTTCTGGTATAGGGTAAAGCTTTCAGAGTCCCAGCAGCACACTTCAACCCATATAAAGAGTAACCTCCCCCCCCCCCCCCCCCCCCCCCCCCCCCCCCCCCGGGAATAAGGTAGTGAATGAGAAACATTTTTTTTTACCCTTTGCAGAACTACCAACTCCCGCTTCGCACAAAAAAAGGAAGTAAGAGAAACTGAATTTGTAGAGGTACCAAAAGATTTGAAAGGTCATGTGATCGGAAAGGGTGGACAGATGATTAAAGAGATTGTGAAATTGTCCGGAGCGTTTATCAGGACAGAGAAAGACGATGTACGCTTCACAGTTAGCGGCAATAAAACACAACGAGAATGTGCTAAGAGGCTTATTTTAGAAAAAGTGGTAAGTCATGTTTTAAACAAAAATGTGAATGACTATGGTTCACACCTAACTACGTACATGTAGATGCCATAGTAATTATACGGCTTTTGGTGTCCTCTTTGCCATTCATACCGCAAAGAGCAACACATCTTTATGCTTTTATGCTGTCTTGCAACACACTGAAGAACTACATAAACGATGAACATTGTTGGGAAACAAATATATATGTTTTGAGTACTAAGTACATGTATTCAGGTTGTATGATTACCCTTATCGAGCAGATCACTTTTTCCCAGAAGGAACCAACACCTCTAGTTCTGTCTCCTTGATGTGCAGACTCATACCAAGACCCAATCTCTGATAAGCCCTCCCCCCCTCCTTGTTTGGAGCTAAAAGTTTATTAAGCACCCCCTCCCCCCCCCCCCCCCCCCCCCCCCCCCCTCAAGGGGGCATAACCATGAATGAATAAATTACAAAACACTGAGTAATAAATTGCTCGCTAAATTATAATAACCCCCTTCTCTAATAATAGACAAATTCGGCTGACGCACGCATTGTTGTCCCCAATTCAAACCTTCTGGGAATAAGATTCTTTGTTCACTATATTTCCATATAATTTCCATGTCAATGCTTCATTGATATGGAAATATGACGAACAAAGAGTTCTAATCCCAAAAGGTTTAAATTGGGTACAACAATGCGTTAGCCAAATTTGTCTATCACCCCCTCAAGAGGGCTTCAAATAAAAAAAAACCCACCCCTAGCAGATTTAATAGAGTATTTACAGTATGAGAGTGATGAAGTGAGGGCGATTGAGAAGAGATTAAAGGTGGGCAGACATGACATGTAGCAGCAACAAGAATGTGTGTAGTACTTATCAGGGGCATGCAGCGGGGACATGCAGTGGGGACATGTAGCAGGGACGAAGTAAATCATAGCGCTTGCACACATGAAAATGTTGCGCGGGACATGTTGCAGCGACACGTCCCCTCGTGGTCCCTCGTGTGAACTGATATCATAATTGTGCAGCACCATTTTTGGGGACATTTTGTCCCTGTGACATGTCGCACGGTTGTTATGGGAACTGGTTGTCTTAAACAGGATGCATTGCTATTGTTTTTATCCACAGTGTCCAGTTTTTACAAAGAAAAATATGAAGACCAATAGATTGTTTGTACTGTTCTCTACAGCAGGAAATACAGAAAAAGAAAAATCACGAATCAGCTCCCCCCGGAGAATTAGTGGAGATTCCAAGTGATTACAAAGGTTTGATCATGGGTAGGGGCGGAGATAAACTCAGAGATATCAGCACTCAAACAGGAGCAAAACTGATTCGTAAAGAAGGGGAGGTGTACATTGTCAGTGGTACGAAGGAACAAAGGCAACAGGCAAAAGTGCATATCAAATCAAATATAGTAAGTATATTAAATAAATATCATTCAACAGATATTTGCATGGAGAAAATTATCTCAAAGTTAAAGTGACCATGCAGTCCAAAGTTCGCATGCTTGCAGTTTGTTTACATTTTTAGTTTCGATTTTGAAGATACGTACGACTTTAATTTGTGACCTACTCACATGACGCAAATTTCAAGTTTTATCAGAAACTGAATGTCTGCCATGGATTGGAAAGTAAGATTCTATTCTACTGTCGATGAATTCAAAAGAAGCGGTGCAAGCTGAGGCAATTTTAATTTTATCTTTAACAATTTCAGCCTATAAAAGAGAGACATTAAGAGGGAGTCTGACTTGCATTTCGGCCATCGAACCCGCTGCCAAAATAGCTAGAATTTTCTAGCGAATAAAGCATGCACTTACATTTTTTCCTCTCGGAGCTCACAAAGTGAAGCCTTCAGATCCCCTTTCTGTTATCTAATTGAGCATACCTTGGGTCTTTGCAGTAGTAGCCCATCAAAAACATCGAACAACAATTCAAAAATCGGCGCCATTTACCCCTGAGGCGACAAACATGGTCATTTCGACCGCGTCCGGCACTGGGCACGAGGGTCAAAATACAACTTCACCGGGGAGGGCATGACATTTTTGCCTCGCCTTTGTCCCGGCAAGGCCACAGGGTCCAGAGGAGCTCTATTTGATCGTACAAGACGATATTTTCTTCGAATCGTCGCCGTCTTGAAAGTTTAACTGGTTGCGTTACACAAAATATGTACCGCGGGCCAAATTACTAAGGGCGCAATTATCTTCGGAAAGCAAAGCTTTCCGAACAAGGCACGAAGTGCCGAGAGAAAAGAAAGGAAAGGGAGGAAACTTGTACCACGTGACGAGTTCGATGTGAACCGCATCATCTGGTGACGGAAGTGGCAATAACCGGAAGTGCGGTGAGCCGTTACATAATTCAAAATTCAAAACATAGGGAAAATCAAAAACATGGAAAATTCTTCTTTAAAAAGGTCTGCTCCTGCAAGAAAATCCGCCTAAGAAAAAAAACAAATTATCGGGCAGGACAAAACATGCTTACGTTTCGAAATGGTATAAAGGAGTTATTGAAAATTTAACGCGTATTTGATTTCTTCTGGTGTTCAACGGAAGCAGTCGCCAGACTGTCGAAATTGCCAATGGAGGTTTAAACAGCGAGCTGCACGCAGCTAAAAAACGTAGCGAATGGAAGCTAAAATTACGACTGAGACAAACTTCAACTCTCTACAAGTTGAATAGCTTATTAAGCTACAGCTCTCTCTGCTATAAAGCTTAGATCCTGAAAATTAAAATCCTGCCGTGAGACAAAACTAAAATAGCTGGAGCCAGCGTGACATTACGAATAGCAGGAAAGACATTCACTCCAACAGATCATTTCAGATCCTGTCATGTCCGGTATTTCAGAGAGAAAAGTTAAAGAAATTTAAACGGCTTTCTTACATAAAAATCTACATGCCAATATTAGTGGCGAAAACAACACACCAACCGCTAGGCAAAAAGGGAGGCTAAAATGAGGTCAAAAACTACAAGCGCAACACCACGGGAAACTACAACCGACAGACTTGACCTCCAGTCCGTTGCACGCGGCTTTTGAAAAGTTTTAAAACCCAGTCTACACTAAAAATCCTTCTTAACAAACGGCTAAATGTACAGGCCCGTAGCCAGGATTTTTTACGGGTGGGTGCGATCAGTTGATTATACGGACCAACGAGCGCCGGAGGCGCTCTTTACTAGGGGGGTCCGGGGGCATGCCCCCCCGGGAAATTTTGAAAATTAAGTTGTCTGAGACTGCATTTCTTGCGTTTTGAAGGTCAGTATGATAGCAACATAGGTCGCTAAAAGCGAACCTAAAAACGTGGATATTTGTCAAATTTTGAACTTCAAAATTGATTTTTTTGGCAAAGAGAATGCTTTACGTATGTATTTTACAATGTAGAGAATAACAATGCCAATGTCACTATTTAAAAATAACAAAAATAGAAATAAAGTTGTAAATCCGTATTGTTCACTCGGCTGGCTGCTGATCATCACGATCTTTCAGAAGTGTGCCAAGCTCAAGCCTCCTTGGGTGCATCTTGGCAAACAGATCAACTACTTTGTCCAGATCAATGTCTGTTAGATAGTGGATGTGCATAAGGGCCAGAGAAGAGAGCCTCTCTTGTGTCATACTGGCTCTGTTAAAAGTGTGTAGCCGTCTAAGAGCACTTGCGCTTCGTTCGCATTCGCAGCTAGTGGCTGGGATGGTACAGCAAATCTTAAGCAGGACGTAAAGATTGGGATACATGTCTTCATCGCACTCCTTCAAGGCTTTCGCAGCGGTGCTGGGTCTCTCCTCGTTTGGTTTTGAGCTGTATCTAAATTAAGAAATAAATATGATTACGAATTGTACACCAGTACAAATTAAATTTCATCACATACGTATTGCACGAACTAAGAATACATTTCTACCTGATCTTCCAGCGAAGCAGTTCTTGGTCTAATAGCTCAGCGGACGGAAGATCATCTTTGTATGCCTCGATGAGGTCATCCACGTTCGGAAGATCTCTTTCACACAGGACTGAAGGCACCAGACCAAGAAGACTAGATGCCAGTATAGACAAATCTGTTTATAGGAAAAGAATAACAATTGACACCCTTTGAATCCGACATGAATTAAAGACTTAAAAAAAGAAACGTTAATGTTATTGCTCCTTTTACCACAAATAACTGAACAGCACCTATAGTAATGTGTAAAATTTTACTCAAAGAGACAACAGTTTTACTTTTCAACTCATTACCAGAAAACTGCCCATCCAGTTGGACGTTGATGTGGTTAATTAGTGGCATAGCCACGTTCCTTCGATAATACTCCTCAGGATTGGTAGCTGGGGCGTTGTCACGATTGGTCTGGCGCCCCACAGCTCTTGGCATAGAAGGCTGAACATTTAGAGCAGAAGCCACTCTGACGGCGTGCTGATAAATGTGCGCAAACTTTTCCTCCATCTTCGAGGCAATGACTTCATAAGTCTTTTTAACATCTGCGATCTACAAAACATAATTTTTTTTATATATTTCAGTTTTATTTTTTCCATAATGATGTCTCTGTCTTAAAATGTGACGGTCTTGGCGTGTTTTTATATTACTGGTCTTGCCACGTATGTACTTTTGTATTTGAATCCATTAGTTGTGATACATCTCTAGAACGGTACTTAAAAAATAAATGTTATTGTATAAAACTATTTCCAGTACCTCCTGATATGCCTTGATTATGTCAACTGATTGGCCCTGTAGTTTCACTGTTATGCCTGACAGGTGGGACAAGAACTCGTACAACACAAGGAATGATACTATAAAGTCGAAAGACGTTAGACTCCCCAACATCGCTATGGCGTCACCCTTGCTCTTCGGATCCCACACAGCATCTTGATAGTCCTCGCCACATAACTCCCGATTTGCACCATACGCAATGTTTTCCAGGGCGGTGATGATGTAGAGGTGAGCCTGGTAGAAGTGTGTGTAAGCAGTGTGTCGTGCTGCCCATCTTGTTCTGCACATGTCTATCAGGCCCTTGCGTCTTGTAGACTCTGGCAACTCCTTTGTTATGATGGACTGTAGAAGACCTGTCAATGAAACGTTTTTAGTTACAATTCTTTAATTGGATTGTCTTTACAGTACTTATAGTAAGTTTATACTAATAGTTAAATATATAACATACCCATAAAAGTAACTTGGCTTACCTTCACGCTTTGGACTGCCAAGAAAAAACAAGCTGCACTGCTTCAGTTTGTCGATGGCATTCCTGATGTTCGGCAGTGCACAGCTATGTGAAATCACTAGATTCAAGCAGTGACCACTACAGTGAACATACACAGCGTTTGGCGATTGTTCCCTTATCCGGCGCTGCACCCCCACATTGTCACTGGACATATTGGCAGCTCCGTCATATCCCTGTCCCCTGATGTTTGCAATCTCCAGGCCCAGATCATGAAGGGTGGTGGTAATTTTATCTGCTATGACTTTACCAGTTATCCTTGGAAGATGGAGAAACGCGAGGAACTCTTCCCTGACCTCGTTACTGTCGTCAACAAAGCGGGCACATAGAGCAAGTTCCTCTTTATTGTGGCTGGTTACCTCGTCAGCCATAATACTGTAAAACTTGGCAGCTTTGATTTCTTTCACCAATTTGCTTAAAATGATATCTTGTCCAATTATCTCGATCACCTGATTTTGAATAGAAGGCGACGTATATTTGACATTTCTTGTACTCAGGCCAGTACTGTAAAGATGTTGCTTCAGGATTTCATCGTGGTTGGCAATCATCTGTAGAGCTGCCAAAAAGTTGCCAACGTTCCCAGATTTATTTCCGTCGGTGCTCAGGTCTTCCTTGTCGCCACGCAGTGCTATGCATTGACGACCACAGTACAGGACTGCTTCGGCAACACATTTAATTATGTGCCTGTTCCTTTGAATATTTTTCTTTCTTTCGTCATCCAATCGGTTGTTAATGTTCTGTTCTGGTTTGTCAACAGAGTTCAGAAAGCATTCTGTAGCAATCATGGATTCGTTGTGGTAGTTAGTACCCTGGTGATCTTTTGCTTTTTCATAAAGCTTGTGAAAGGTTGTGAAAGGTTTGTTCACAAATGCGCCTTTGTTCTTTCTGCCCTCAAAAGGCATCATCAATGCACAGTGTTTGCAGAATGCCGCGTCCAGTGAAGGGCTGTAGACCATCCAGGGAAAGTCCCTGAGGTATCGTGACTGGAAGCATCTTTGGCACTGATGAAGGAACCGTGATGGAAACTCGTAGTGCGTTGGTGGCACGAAATGATCCTTAAGAAGATGGTATTTTTCACCGACCGACAGAGCTTTCACGGCTGCAGCTACTGCTTCAAAAGACATCTTGTCATCTATAATCTTTCCGATATCATTCAGATTGGGATGAACATTTGGCTCTGTGTTATGTTGCCTTGTACTGCTGCCAGCATCTGAACTAGTTGCGCTCTGCAGGTGAGGTGCCATTTCGTGGCTCGCTAAAATAAAATATTTTGCAATTGGTGTTCACACAGTATTTCACTAAACAGTAATCTCGAACTTTTAGATTTACCTTCAAGGTTTTCCCGATAAACTTCTGCAGCCGGGGTATCTTCTCTGACAGCACTTTCCTGTCGAGGCAGTTTTCTAACAAAGGTGTCCATAGATTGGCAAGATTTGGCCGCGGCCTTTCTCTTTCTGTCTTCTTGCTCTTTTCGGCCCATTTTTCGTGAACTACGTTGAAAAAACTGTCGCAAAACTGAGAAAGATTTTCGATTACATGATTGTAGCCGCAGTGTCGCTGAGTAGTTTTCCGCACAACGGCTAAACAATTCTTTTGTGCTGCATGTAACATGCAACCGGGAAACAATTTTTTTCGAGACATGTCTAGACATGTCTAGACATGTCTAGACATGGCCGAAATAAAAATTGAAATAGTCATCTATTGACTAAATATTGTTAAAATCTCCGTCCCGGGCTACTGATCAAACATGGAATCTTTTTTGGTTTATTTATTTAATTTTTACTACGCAATCAGTGAATTAGAACAGAACAAACAGAACAACACTATTATTTTTTTTTACTATTTATTTTTTTTAACAAAAAAGTGGACCTCAGCAGTCTGCGGGGGGGGGGGGGGGGGGGGGGGGGGGGGGGGGGGGGGGGGGGGGGGGGGGGGGGGTGCGGGCGCACCCATCGCACCCCCCCTCCCTACGGGCCTGATGTAGAATACCCATTTTACACTAGAACAGTAGAATTTGTGAAGAATTCCAGCAGACCGAACCTGCACACGGGCAATCGAATCATAACCTTCGGTGAATGCGATAACGACTGAAAAACTTTCGATCATGCGCACAATACCTGATGGCGTCATTTCCGTCACCAGATGTTGCGGTGCACATTGAACGAAAGCGATGCTTTCAAGCCGTAAATTTCGGTCGCCGCAAATGTAGGTTTACCGACTGTTTTCGATGGATTTCTTCGATATTTCATTAGAATATAGAAATTACAGATCACATACTTAAAATGAGGCGTTTGTATTGAATTTCGTCTGAGTTACAGGGATTTGAAAAAACATGCCCAAATCAGTTTCCTCCCTTTCCGTATTCTTTACTGTACACTGATTTCGCAGCTTCCGAGCCCGTAGTAATTTGGCCCGCGGTACATATTTTGTATAACGCAATCAGTTTCACTTTCAAGACGGCGACAATTCGAAGAAAATAACGTCTTGTACGATCAAATAGAGCTCCTCTGTACCCTGTGGCAAGGCCAGCATTTGTCAACTTCATTGTCTTACTCCGCCAATTAAACGAAAATAGTGTTTTCTTTTAAACACGGAGCTACCTTATGAAAGGAAATGTTGTGCTGATTTTTTTCAGTCCGGATGCTAAATAATGGGCCACGGAGAAATCGGTTTATCCGATCGAACAACTAATAGGGAAGATATCAATGACGTCACCAATTGTTATTAATGTGCCAACCAGAGCCTTATTGGCTGCCGAAACAAAGGGTTCTTTTGTTCCAGTGGCTGGCACATTTGAATAACAAAAAGAATGTTTGTAAACAGATATCATTCCTATTGATAACAAAGCACAGTTTGAAGAAAAAAAATAGACGCCGGTCCGTCATTTTTGCATTCTCTTGTCAAAATGCGAAATTTACCTCCATCGTTAGATATACGTCATGTAGACAAAGCGCATACGGATAATTTTTTTACCATATTTGGGCAGTGTATCAATGTGTTAAATTATAATATAATATAGTATTATAATAAGGAGCGATTTTAGAATACCTGGCCACTTATTTACATTTCCCAGAACGTTTTATAGAACGAGGCATATGAAAACAAAAGGATCCATTCTTATTCAACGAGATGCAAATAAGTGGCCAGGTATCCTACAGTTTAGCCAATTCATAAACACCAACTGCTCAATCAATGGCACCTTACATGTATTTTAACAATACACAACGCTCTAAAACCATTCCTAGGCTGGAGCAAGGGTGAGGGGTTTAGAAAACGAATTCGTCAAACCCTGTACCTACATCGATGGCTGGAATCTTCCTAAGGACTGTGAACTTAAACTGGAGCCAGTGGTGCAAGGAGATCGTATGGTTCATCCCGGATGGCATGCCCAATACCGACTTATACCGGCTGAGCACTACGAGCCAAAGGTTTGCAAACATTTTCTCTACCCTACTTTTAGTGGAGTATTTTGCCAGCCTTATCCTGGGGTTTCTACGCCCTACACCCGCCCCCTATGCCCTACGCCCGCCCCCGTCATTTTGAAATAACGACATTCCAATCTCGTCCTGGGGACGAGATTGGAATGTTACTTACAACACTGAACATAAGTTTTCGTATCAAAGGGCTTGAACATTGCCTGCAAAAAAAATAGGCTTAACTTAAATCGGAAATGACTTGTTTAATTCTCTGTATAGGCCTCTTCCAGTTACAGTGAAGATCCAACATATCTTTCAAAACTTGTGAGTGACGCTTTGGAGTCTCTCCGTAAGATAAAACAAGAAATGAAGACAAAAGAGTATCTTAAAGCCGACATGTGGTGTCACTTTGGATCAGCCATTATCCGCGGTCCTGACGAAGGTATTTATTTCAGTTTTTCCTGCTAGACACGAGATTCCGAAAGATTGGGAGATCCTTTAAATTCACTATTTCACAACGAATCGATGCATGAAAATTAAAACCATAGAAATCAAAGAGCTTAAAGTAATTTCTTTGATTTTTGAAACGTTTTTACTCGCTGTTCGACCTATCATAGGTGAATTTCCCCTAGTCTTCACCCACTCACCCATGACCGGCAAATTCCCTTTTCGCAGAGATATGAACCCTAAAAAATAGTTAATCAGTTTGAGGTAAGCCCCCTTTGATCAAAACTTGGTTTCTTCATTACAGATTTCCATCTTTTATAAACATAACAACTTTTAAGAGTTTTCTAAAGATGTTGTAAAATATAGATACCGGCACAAACACAAACAATAACCGCTTACAAGTATTACTTTCTTTTTGCAATTGAGGGTTAATAACTGATATTTAATGAAAATTAATGTGACTAATATTTGTGACAGAGGAAGCCGAGGAAGGAGAGTGGACAATTGATGAGGTAACAGAAAGGTTTCAAGTGCAACATGAAAGAAATGTCTGGAGAACGGCATTTAAAGAAGGAGTGAATCTTGACGAGAAAATCTTGGAAGGAATTGCCTCCAATGAAACTCCAGAAGAATATGTAGATTATGTAGCGAGATATGATTTGGCATTTTTAACGCCATGTGGCAGTCAAATCAGATTTAAGGTAAGATCCAATTGAGTCGCGTTGAGAATCTTTTGTCTTACATCCTATTTCACTGCAGTGTGCAGAACCGGGTCCACCCATCAACCGACAGTTGTGAAGAAAATTCACACATAAACTGAGTTCACAGAGTCAATACTGACCTCCTGAAATGTAAAAAAAAGTCCAAAAAGATCTCTGAAGAGTTTCAAATACGATTCGCCAGTTATGATCAGAAAATGGCAAGGAAAATCTACAGATCTTGTTCTTTGCTGATATTTATTTTTCTGGGAAAGATGTTACAAAATTTGTTTACCAGCTGCCACATGTAATGTCAATTTATATAGTTGCCAATATATTCAAAGCGACCATTTATTTAATACCGGTGTGGACAAAATCTCGTTCACTGTGAGTGTTTACAATAACTCGTTCGGATCTAGAGACCGCTTCATACGGGTCGGGCTTACAGCAATTTAGGGGAGTATTTTCAGTAACGTTTTCGCTTGCCCGGTAGAGGACCGCTTAACTCTAAATACTGGTTTAACTGTATCATTTTGACTGTCAGAGTCACCCTGGAAATGCCATTCACACATCTCCTTTATCCATGGCAAAAGCTGCTGATGTCTGCAAAACTGTCATATATGAAAGTGCTTTCAATTTTCTTTTTAACAGGTTTGGATCACAAAAACGGACACCGGCAAAAAGTTAGAAGACATTCCAATCCCTTTTAGTGATGTAAAGAACATCTTGGAAGAGATTCACTTTGAAGACGAAGTTACACGGTCACGATGTCGAGGATGGCTGGTGCTACCATCTCGGAAATATCTACAGGCAGACATTTTGTTTCCTGGTTGCGAATTTGATTGTAGACTCAGTATTCGTGGACGAACGGGTACGATTTATATTTGATCAGACATGCTTACTTGTATATACACCCTTGAGGAATTAGAGGTACATTTCCCTTTCACATAGACGCCTACTTAACGGTGATTTTAGAAAATCCATTTAATTTTAAGATAAAAATTCAATAAAAATACCTATACTTTACATAGTGAAAAATTGAAGGTGAAGCAGTAGTATAGACGAGTACTGCTGATCGGGAACAGCTTTTATTTTGAAATTTGCTCACGCTTTTAGTGTGAGATTTAATACGCAGAGTTACACGACTCTGGGAGTGAAATGGTATGGTCAAGGACAACCACTCAGCCATCACACATCCGTTTGTACACACCCTAATGGAATTATGGGTTTGTTTCTCTTTTACATACACGCCCCCAAGGTTCGCAGAAAAGAATACGGTTTGGGTGTAGTCTGCTGTTGTTTAGCGAGAGACAGGCCTGTTGGGGAGAAAAGAAACGGGAGAGGAGCTTGTACCACTCACTGCCCCCTTCCACCCCAACAACAAGCAAGTTACCGGACTGGATGTGAGGCTAATGACCCGTCCCCACATCAACTCACTTGACTGAAGACACCAACAGTCCAATATAACTGTAATGAAAATGTGTATGTGTTTCTTTAGATAGCGCTCTTGCAACAGACTATGTACCCAATGAAGAAGCAAGACAAACACTGGCAAAATACCTATCACAACTGACTTTGACGGATGTAGATGGATATGAAATTTGTCTCCCAGAGATAAATACGCCTGAGGGATTTTACTTAATCCATAAGCGATGTTCTGAACGATCTCTCTATGAAGTCTCTCCAGGATTCGCAGTTATTCTGTCAAAGGAGAGCTCTTGGCGTAGTGACATGTCAACAGAGGAGTCCAGAGAATCGGTATTAGTATGATGATATTTGGGAATAATTTAAACTGGCTGGATCAAAATGTTTGGGTTCTTTTAGTACAATTTCCAGCTTGGATTTCGGGCGAAAACCTTGACTACAGGTCAAAGAATACTTAGGGTATTGTTTCTGAACATTGATTTACAAGCTCCATATTTACTCTTAATCACGGGTGTGTACAGACTCGTGACATTCCCAGTGTAGGCTTCATACGTACACCTGGCAAGGTGGAGCATCGCACAAATATCGCGAGAGTTATAGTTCATGCATTCAAATGCAGTCTACAACTTACAGGCTCAAATCGATCGCTATTGTATGAAACCAGTGGCGGATCTGGGGGAAAGCCACAAACGGACGAAATTTTTCTTAGTCGCGACGGAATCTGGTTCCGCCACTGAAAACACTACTATATCTCCTAGGATCACTTCATTTCAAAACCGTTACCCTCCCCTTCACGAACACTGAAAATATGCTCCGTGATTTTTTGTTATAAATGTACATGTATGTGAACCGATAATAGAAATAAAGTTAGGACCCCCGCCTCCCGATTCTGTGTTTCATATCGATTCATGTAATGATTAATAAACGAGCAGTAGTATTTTATACCGATGTAAGACCTAATTGATTAGATTGGGTCAGAACCTCCCGCTTCCCTGTTCTCCCGACTCACACCTTTTTACGCGTTACTCCCGCCCCCGCGTTTAGCATTTTTCTTCCCCTTTCCTCGCGTACTCCTCCCGCCCCCTGTCCCCTCTCGATTATTGAATGGCAACAACATCGTTTACCGAAAGGAGTCAATTTTGTAGTATTTGTCGCTTAATGATAGGCGAGTCTTTGTTAGCAAATCTCATTGCGTTTTTTCTTTCCTGGCAGACGGACCTCCATCTACACTGCAGAGAGTGGGACGAGTTGCTCAACAGCGGAGAATGGGAACCGGAAGAAATAATTAAGAAACTTCCGGAGTTTTTCCGGTTCGTAAAGGAAGTTCAAGGTTTTGTTCTCCAAGAAATGAAAACCGAAACTGAAAGATAAAGCAATGAATTTGGTGCAAATAAATTAGAATCTATCACTTATTAATGCTTAGCAACGTCAGTTTTTAACTCGTGAAGACGCGATACGTTTAACGAGCATTTGGGTATATTAAAATTTCACTCGATTAGCTGTAAGCATCGAGTCCGCGATATGTAATGGTCACCTGCTGAGTGCCTTACCCATGGGGACGTCGTTGGTGGGAGGGAGGGTGGAGTTGGACGCAGCGGGTGGGGGGTCGGTTTAGCAAAACGCCTAGGAGAGGGGAAGGTCGGTGCAGGACTGTAATACCCCATAACATCTTATGACATATGACCCTACAAGTTATATTTACAGAGAGCCATTAGTTGCTGTCTGTAATAAAATGTGTGCAGGCACATTAAATTAAAGTTTGTGTGAGAATCATTGTGTCATGAGACAAAACCAATCAGATGCAGAAAAAAAGCGGTATTCAAGAAAAATGGTTTGATGTCCCATCTGATTAAGACGCACGCAACATATGTCAAAGTTAAAACAAAGTGCTGTGACATGCTTTTCTGATTTGCACTGTAAAAATAACAAATGAAAAGCTTAATTTGTCTGGCAAACAAGGAGAGGGGACTGGGACCCTCCCTTAGATTCACCACTGCTTGCAGTGTGCCTAGAAAATAGAACAAGAAGGTAAATAGAACAACCGGAAAACTGTAAAATTATTCAAATAACGCCAAGCCCATCTCCTCTCACCCCACACATACACACAAAACGTTACACAGAAAACTTCAGGACCAGTTTCCAAATTAATGTAGTGAATTTAAAGAAAATGTTTTTTTATTTCGTTGACTTCGTTGGGATCAAGGAAACTGTCCCTTACTGTACGTGCAAATCCCAAATGTCAAACTCGTCCAATAATGCCTTTTACCCCTAATAGTAACCTACCTTGACGTTATGCTTCTTCTACATAGGCTGTCAGCGACACGTCGATAGCGAATTTGAACTTTCCTCGTGTTTCCGATTTTCTTTAACCGTGTCTAGATCAGATCGCCAGCCGTTTTGCGGATGCCGCGGTTTTCTCCTCTACCTCAACAATATCATCAAGCGCTTTGTGATTGGCTAAAACATCTTACGCCTTTTTCTCAACCAATCAGATGTAAAACGAAAACCAATCGTGACTTGCTCGCACGCGTTTTCCCGCGCTTGGCGCCGGCTGCATGTGTTTGCTTCGAGTTCTGATTGGTTCATTTGATTGTCTGGGTCTGTTGTGATTGGCCAGAGTGTTACTATGGTTTTGGTTTCACGACACACAAATAAAAACCTCTGTATTATTTCTATTTTCATTGTTATGTTATCAGTCCTACATGCAAAGAGCCACACATTGGGTGGAACAAAATACCCAAACCCTCGAAACAATTACAAGTACTGGCTTACTGTTATAACAAAGTAATTTCATGATTGCTTTTGCATTGCTACGCGTTATTGTTATATAGCCGGAGTTTTTCTCAATACAACGCGCGCGTTGATTGGTTGATTCATGGTCACATGACAACTAACAAACAAACTGTTTCCCGCCAATTGTCCTAAGCGGGCAACAATTTTGAAGTCAGAGGGTAACATTGCACTGTTGCCCGCTAGCGCACGTGATTAGACCGTGACAAAAGGTGGCATGATTATGATGCGATTGATGTTTACCTCGAGTGCTCGGCGCGTTTTTCACTGTGTTGTGTTTATTGTTTTTACCTCGTCTCGGGAGACATCGAGATTAGAACTCGGGAAACAAAATTCACTGTTTCCCTCGGAACCAGTCATTAAAGTATTTATTGTTGACTGAAAAATCTCGCGCCACTTTATTAACTAATCAGAAGAAAAATAAAACGAATTGTGACTTTCCGCTCGCACGCGTTTTCTCGCAGCTGAAATTCACTTCGAGTTCTGATTGGTTCGTTGGATTATCTGTATCTATATGATTGCTCAAAGTGATCACTTTTGTTTTACTTGAAAACCGTCGCATAAGCCAGCGTCTTTGATCATGTCTTATTCCCAGAATGAAAACAGTTTCTAATTATTTATTAACTTTGTAAATGCAACAATGTTTAGTTTTCTAAATCTTTTCTAAACACAATTTCATCTAAATTTCAATTATGTTTACATGTCTATATTTTCAATTTTTTTGTACATCTTTTCTAAACACAATTTTATCTAAATTTCAATTGTGTATGTCTGCATTTTATAATATTTGATTGTCTGAATCTGTTGTGATTGGTCAGAGTGATTACTATGGTTTTGGTCTTACAACACTCAACTGAAAATTTGTAAATACAACAATATTTACTTTTCTAGATCTTTTCTAAACACAATTTTATCTAAATTTCAATTGTGCATACAATTGTGATGTTATTTTAATAACCTTAAACTTATATTTTTGGAACTTTTGTCAGCTCAGATTATAGCTTTAATATTTAGCTTAGCAGGTCCACATCACTAAAGCTATGTAAAACCTCTTTTTTTTATTAAGTATTCATTACTTGACTGATGGTTCATTGTTATAAGGATTGACAGATCTCGCCGTATTATAAAGAACCGGGACCTCCTTTAATTTATTGTAACTTTGTGGTGAGTTATGTGGACTGAACAAACCCTATCTTTACTGTTAACCTTAGCTGTCACATCATAACAATCACAACTATAATCTCAGAAGTATTGGGACACTTAACTGTCTTCCCCACAAAAATTGTATTTGTCGTCACCTCCCCCTCCCCACCCCCGATACAATGTTGAGCTTTATGCATATAACCAAGCCACAATGTCTCAACTTTGTATTGGTTGGGGATGGGGGGGTTGGGGGGGACCAGGAAGATAAACATTTCGTTACTGAAATTTCCTTATGACGGTCTAATCACTTGGTCAAAGTAATACTATACTAATTCTACATTCATAACACTAAACTACCTAAACAACAGGGAGGGGAGGGGTGGGGAAGGGTGGGGAAGGGTGGGGAGGGGAGGGGAGGAGTGGGGAAGTGGGGAGGTGGGGAGGGGAGGCGGGGCGAAACTCTCCCTCGGTGGCTAAAACATGAACATGTAATCGAACCTACACTTACCGCAATCTCTGTACAGCATCCATACCGTATCTTTTTTGCCCTGATCATACACTTAACTCTAACTGAAACCTCGCTACAACGGCCAGTTTAATTCTTGGCTTGCACTGACGTCATATCATGTCATATCAAAATTCAAAAGCATTAAATAAAAGATTTCGATTCCAAAATGTTCATGGAATTGTAAAGAGTTTAAAACACACATTTGGGCCAAATTATGAAGCGCCAAAGCATTTCGTTAAAGATTTATAGGCGAACGAGTATTAGACACTTTTAGTAAAACTGTATGGAGCGGCCACCTTGGTGAACCACTTCAGAACACCAACATGGCGGCCAAAACTTCAAAGTCATAATTACGCCAAAAATCTTATCACAAAAGATTGAATTCACTATGAGTTACATTAAATGGGCTTATAAGCATCTATAATGCAAAAATAACTTTCAACTGGTTCAATTTTGTCTATTTTCACGGCTTATCTGAAATAGCGTGACAAATTGCGTGACATTTAAAACCTTTACAAATCGGAAGCAAAACACCCTTAAAACCTAAAACATTTTGAAAACAGAAACAGCTTTGTGGGATTTAAAGTTTAGATTTTTAAATTTTTATGACGTCATGTGCAAATCAAGAACTTGGCAGACTTGCACATGCGCCTGCAGGTTTGCAGACTCCCACTATCTCTTTTGACAATGTAAGACCCGGGACAAACGTCGAACTTTTCATGAGTCGAACTAAATTCAGCGAATTAAGTTCATGAGAAATTCGACGTTTGTCTCAATTAAATTCGACGAACTCATTTGGATCGACCAACACGTTCTATCCGTCTGGAGCAGACGGATAGAACGTGTTGAATTTGGTTCGTCTGAATTAAGTTCGACGTTTGACCCAACAGACGAAAATAATTAATTTGGGTCGACCCAAACTGCAATTTAGTTCGACTCATGAAAAGTTCGACGTTTGTCCCGGGCCTGAACACTTAAAAGTTGAAGATTAAAACCAATATCTACATTTAGCTATCGGGGGTGCAGACTGCCACATCTCTTTTGACAATGTAAACACTTGAAAGTTGAAGTTTAAAACCAATATCTAAATTTAGCTATCAAAGACTCTAACATTTCCTACCAACTGGGCTGACTCTACCGTAAAATATTCAAAAGCCGACCCTGAACGGGTTCATCGACAGCATGGAAAACACATGCACTTCCTTTTGACTGTAGTGCGGTCTTCTGCGTGCTGTTCTTTGGCAAAGTTGATGAAAACCTACCGAGAAAACAACCAGAAAGACGTCATCAAGCCATGAACAAGAACAGAGAATCCTCGTTTTGAATGATCTTTATAATACAGCTTTTCTTATCAAAATCATAACTTCAATGCTCTACTAGGGCTGCTAATATTTTATTAAACCAAACTCAAACTAAAAAACCTGTTTTCAATTGCAAAAAAACCCACGCATAAAAAAGAGCCAGGGAGCTGGGGGGCTGGGAAAATGACCAAATATAAGTTTAAACAAAGACCGGGAGTCCTAATTTCAGAACGCAATTAACTCGTTCCCAGGGTCTCTCTTCTTCCCGTTCTCTGCAGCGTGAGAGAGGAGAATGGAGCGAGAGACACGGAGGGAAGAAGAGAGACCCTGGGAACGAGCTTCTTAACACAAAGCCCCCACCCCTTCCCCTCACTCCCAGAGGACTTCCATCGCACCGGGCGCAGAGGAGACAGTGGTCGCCCGCAAAGCTTTCCGACGAGACACAGAGTGCCGAGAAGAAAACGAGTTTACTGTTAGGAAATATTAGTACTCCTGGCGAGAAGCCCACGGTCATTACAAGACGCGTAACACGATCGCCTGTTTCAGGTGGTCATGTTCATAGTTTTGTTCTGATAAAATCAGTTCGCGCGGTGAAAATAGAAGAAATAACAGTCCTATTTGACTCCTCTGCGCCCTGCGAACAGTAGGCTGATCTAGGCCTCTTGGAAAGATTTTTATTGGAAAATAATAAGGAAATGAAGATCAATAAATCCCAAATTGAAAGGGCTCAAATAATTGAATAAACTACAAAGAAAAACAGAGCAAACTGACTTGTTCCAGTGTTGTTTGGCTGATGCTGTAATCCACTATGTTCAAGGCATGTCTGTTTCTCTCCAGCTGACCAAAGATATACGACCAACTCAAACCTTCATTTTCTATCTGGTAATGTAAGATGCCCTGAAAACAATCCATACCAAGACCGACTAAGTTTACCTCAAAACAATATTCCATTAAAGATACTGAGGTCGAGAACCCCGCCACCCCCCCCCCCCCCCCCCCCCCCCCCCCCAACAAAAAAAAAGGGAGGAAACCAAACAAACAAACAGAATCAAACGAAAATATACAATAACTTTTATTTCAATCAAGAAAATTAAGGATTTTTTCAAACTAGAACCACCTTGTACAGCATAATGAACAGCACCACAGGAAAGTACTGCTCAGTAGCTTTCATTTGAATGGTCACAGTTTAGGATTTCATCCACAGACTCAAAAGTTAGAACCACCTTGTACAGCATAATAAACAGTATCACAGAAAAGTACTGCTCAATAGCTTTTATTTGAATGGTCACACTTTAGGATTTCATCCACAGACTCAAAAGTTAGAACCACCTTGTACAGCATAATAAACAGTATCACAGAAAAGTACTGCTCAATAGCTTTCATTTGAATGGTCACACTTTAGGATTTCATCCACAGATTCAAAAGTTAGAATCACCTTGTACAGCATAATAAACAGTATCACAGAAAAGTACTGCTCAATAGCTTTCATTTGAATGGTCACACTTTAGGATTTCATCCACAGACTCAAAAGTTAGAATCACCTTGTACATCATAATAAACAGTACCACAGGAAAGTACTGCTCAATAGCTTTTATTTGAATGGTCACACTTTAGGATTTCATCCACAGACTCAAAAGTTAGAACCACCTTGTACAGCATAATAAACAGCACCACAGGAAAGTACTGCTCAGTAGCGTTCATTTGAATGGTCACACTTTAAGATTTCATCCACAGACTCAAAAGTTAGAACCACCTTGTACAGCATAATAAACAGTACAACAGGAAAGTACTGCTCAGTAGCTTTCATTTGAATGGTCACACTTTAGGATTTCATCCACAGACTCAAAAGTTAGAACCACCTTGTACAGCATAATAAACAGCACCACAGGAAAGTACTGCTCAGTAGCTTTCATTTGAATGGTCACACTTTAGGATTTCATCCAGACTCGATAGTTAGAACCAACTTGTACAGCATAATAAACAGTACAACAGGAAAGTACTGCTCAGTAGCTTTCATTTGAATGGTCACACTTTAGGATATCATCTGCAGACTCAAACGTTAGAACCACCTTGTACCGCATAATAAACAGTACCACAGGAAAGTACTGCTCAGTAGCTTTCATTTAATGGTCACACTTTAGAATTTTTTCCACCGACTCAGATAGAACTAGGTCGATGTACTAAACTGTGACTTACACTGTGATTATCCATCAGCCTTGCTCCGCCAAAGGTACTAAAAACGAACTGCATAACGTTGTTAACGGCGTACATCCCTGCGCCGTCAGGATTGTCCAGTTGTACAGGTTGATTGGGAAGGATCTGGGGCTGGCCGGGAAGGCCACCAGGAGAAATTTGAACGGCTGGGACAGCAACATTACCGCTTACTGCAAACAAAAAGCCAAAGCAATTTGAAGAACCCTACTAAACAACAGGTTAGAAATACTAACGAGACAGGCCTAAATTCTGATACAAATCCCTAAAATGGACTTGCCACAAAACATTTAGATGGACTAGCATGCTATACATGAGGATTTGTAATGGTCCTAGTCGCAAAGTGCAGCCCCCAATAAGCCATATGGCTTGTTTAATTTGTTGGACTGGAGGCTATTGTGAAGATCCTTCCATCTGCTTACACTATCACCCAGCCTCACCTTCAGTAACAGCTGCTACCGTGGGCGTGGTCGGTGCACCCACCTTGACCATCAGTGTGTACCCCTTTCCAAATCTGACAAACAACGTGTTGAGAAATAATTAAGCAATAGACCACACACTTGTATGATTTATCAGCTCAACAAACCATGCGGGATGTTGGGAGAACAAACTTTTCGAGTGATATTCAAACATTTTACGTAGTTTATTACACTGATAAACCATGGAAACGTGTGGTATATTGCTTTTACATAATAACTACATTTTCCATGTGGTTTACTGGTATAATAGTCAATAGCTATTGACCAATTAGAGGGCGCGTATTATATAGTCAATAGCTATGGACCAATCAGAGGGTGCGTATTATATAGCCAATAGCTATGGACCAATCAGAGGGCGCGTATTATATAGCCAATAGCTATGGACCAATCAGAGCGCGCACATTATCTTCAGTTATTGTATAAAGACTAAAGGGAGATCATTCGTTGATCACCAATTCCGAGACGGCTCTACATCTAAACTCGTTTAAAGAAAGAAACTTACAGTTTTGTACTGAGTGCAATTCAGTAGCTACTTTTCAATAAGAGTAGTAAGTTATATTATGAACCATAGGCAACGAGAAGTTTAAGTCTAGCAGACCATCAACGTATGATCGCGAAATCTATAATTGTTTTAGTTGTGTCCCCCCTTGGTGGGTGACTGCTATATTATTATTTATTTTATTATTTATTGGAGGAATGATTCAGTTCTAGGCTGAGTGTCGGATCAACAGAATGAACCTAGGGGGTCTGGACCCCGTCTTATTTAGCAAATACCATATCACTCCCCCCTCCTCCCACTCCCCCACCCCCCAAAACCCCATTTTTCACTCCCGGCTGCCTACAACCCCCCCCCCCCCCCCCCCCGCCCCTTCCCCTCCCCCATGTATGGGTACATACACCACTGGAGTTCAAACGAGTACCTGCTCTTAAGATGCTGAGTGGAACCAAGACATTTAAACTGTCCGTTCACCATAATCGCCAGTCTTGTACACAGAGCTTCACACTCTTCCATGCTAAGTAACAAGTAAAGACGGAAATACTTTAACACTTTGACTGCCTGAGTCATTATTTGTCGTTCTTATGTCACCTTTCAACTGAAGGTTAATATATTAATAGTCGAATGATGAAACGTAAAAAACCCAAAGGAGCCAAAAAAGTTATTAAAAAACAGATAAGTCTAGATAAGCACAGTTTCACGACCTCGAAGCTTTTCCCTTAGACGAACAATAACGACAACGACTTTCCAACATCCGGTTCCAAGGTTCTCAGTTTACGCTCTCAGTGTTTTTCTTTCAACAATAATGTTTTTGGACTGTTCCATCACAAAGATACAAGTACAGTACAATGTGAATTTACGGTATTTTACCTGTGTGATGTCAGCACGATGGAGCGACCTTCTCTCATGACACCAGACAGTGTATCCCACAGGAAGCGACGAGCAACTGGGTCCATACCTGTAGTGGGTTCATCCTGCAATACATGTGACAACTCACACTGAATGGATGCATGAAACACTACTGCGTGAATGAGTAAGAAAATCGAGTATATAAGGTCAGACAGTGAAAGCAGCAGACGGTAGATGGTTCGATCTCAGAAGGCCCCAAAGCTCTTTTAAGCCCTCTCCCCAATCACTCACCCCCCCGCCCCCCCCCCCCCTCCCCCCCCCCCCCCCCGCTTTTCCTTTATAACCAAAACGACGGACTGTATCACCGGTACGTTTTTACCAATGCGGGCATGAATTTAGATACAGATACTATTAAGCCCCCTCCCCCTTTCAAACGCGATTGAAAGAAATAAGACCCTCAGAGGAGGAAGGGTGGGGGGGGGGGGGGGGGGGGGGGGGGGGGGGGGGGGGGGGGGCTTAGTTATCTTTTGGATAATTATTTGTTAAGTATGCTCTACTGACTCACCAGAAAAACAATGGGCGGGTTTCCAACCAAAGCAATCGCTGTACTCAGCTTCCTTCTATTGCCACCACTAGCAAAACAACAAACAAACCACGAAACATTTACAGTGGAATCTACAAAAATCAGTTCCACAAAACGTGCTCTTCTCTTCTCTTTAAAGTCTTTTTAAGCCATAACATTTGATTCCAAAAACATTAAAAATAAGAATTTACACTACTGGCAACGCTGTAAAGGCTCAGTGGATTCGAGGCAACTCAGAAAAGGCCGTGTGATTTGAATTCGCCCTAAAATGCATTGCAAACCACAAAAGTCCTGGAAAAAATACGTCGCAGGAAAACCCAACATGGCGGATGTCCGACCAATTTTGTAAAATGTCCTAGCAAAATGGAGTTTTAAAAGGACACATGTCCTTCTAAGTAAGAGAAATTAATACAGCGCTGCACCTTCTTTGCCTGGTATTTCGGGTGATTACTAACAGTGTCGTAAAACCAAAAGATTGGTTGCTCTAAACTATTAGAACAAAAGCATAACCAGGAGTCACGACAAAGACGTTTGTACCTGTAGTTTCCACACAGGGAGTCCGCCCATTTCCCCAAATGAAGAAGATCAATGGCTTTCGTGACAATGTCTTTGATTTTGTTGTCTGGGACTCCACGCAACCGAGCATACATAGTTAGCATCTCACGACCAGTCAGAAGTTCAATCAGAGCATCGAACTATAACAAAAAGATAAACGAGTTTGAAAGACAACAACAACAACAACAATCGAAATGGTAAAAATTAAGGCTGCAACACAGCATACCCTGTGTTACTGTTTAGAAGGAAAATGTAGTCATTAAATTTTGCAAGGCGTGTTTAATTTGCTTGTTTCATACGTGCTCACCTGGCAAGTCATTTTTGATCGGTATACTGTACATATGTATGAATATAGTTCAAATGAGCTTTGCATTTTAGCTAGCAGGTAATGTAAAGGCACCAAGGGCAGCCGCTATGAGTGAATTTCATCCTGCAGGTTTGCTTCACTTTAAATACTCGACACCATTTTGTCATACTAAGGAAAAACGTGTTTGCATTCTGCAATTTGTTATAACAAATAAATAATAAAAATAAAAGTTACCTGAGGACAATAACCAATTCTTTGTTGAACCTGTGAACAATATAAAAAGCTAAGTTCTATCTCAATGGTGACTTTTTGCCTGTGAACAAGCTTCCTAGTTGGGATGGGGCGAAAACTACTCGCCCATCCCCAACTGTAAGGCCTGTTCACAAGCTTTAAACTTTAACTGAAAGCGTTCCGACTACAGACGAAACTGATACGTCATTTATCGGAAGGTAACAACTCAGTTACTAAATGAGTAACTGACTCACTGACAAATTGAAATGATAATAAATAATAATTACAAATAACTACGTCACTTTAAGGTGGTTTTCAGTAGGGTCCTGCTGGAAGAGCACCATGTTCAGATTAGAGGAAGAATAAAGTTGCCTGGCCCTCGAGGGTAGGGGTTGGGAGTGGTGTATGGTCTGTGTCCAACTGGGGTAGAAGAGACCTAAGAGGTTGGGGGTGGGGTGGGGTGGGGGCAGAGCAGGGGGGGGTGGGGGGCAGAGCAGGGGGGGGGGGGGGGTTACCATGATTAACATTTTCATAAATATATTGTAATTTAAAAAAGAAGACATTAATTTCATACCATTAGATTGGAAGACATACCTGTTTCAGATTTGTTTGAATGTTGTAACCATCTAAGTAAGCCGTTCCTTCAGTGATGCTCAGATCTCCCGTCAGCATACTGAATGTCGTCGTCTTGCCAGCACCTTCAAAGCAACATAAAGTAACCGTCAATGCCAAGGACAGGATAAAATCTACACCATAATTTTAGCCCTTTTGGTCAAGTACAAAAACTGAGAGTTGGAAATTTGTTTCTGTAAAGTAGTGAATACGAACAGCATCATAGGAAAGTACTGTTAAATAGTTTGAATTTGTTGTCGTTCACTTACTACCGTAAAATATATATTAAGCCACCCCTCTCAAATTAGCCCCCCTCCCCTCCAATAAGCCACCCCTCTTTTAAAGACAAAATTTGTTAAGACCCCCCCCCCCCCCCACCCCCTTTCTTTTAAGCTATCCCCACCCCTCCCCCTTACTTACTTCAATACTCTTGAACCATAATAAAGTGGCTTTTAATTTGTTATTGGTATAAACCAGGTATAAACCATTATAGGGAAAAAAATGTAATTGTAACGTTGAAGTTTAATCCTGAGATTACGATGCTTGAATAAAGTTCATATCACATATCCTGATAGTGTACATCGCGCTGCATTTTGCTAAATCAATAAGCCCCTCTCCCTCTCTATTATATTAAGCCCCCCTCTCTAATAAGCCACCCCTCGAAAGTACCTTAAATAAATAAGCCACCAGTTGGCTTAATAGAGACTTTAAGGTAGTCTCCTACGAAGCTGTTATTTGGATGGTCACGCAACGCTTAGTGGAGAGGAGCGTTGCGTGACGCATTGCATGACGACCCAAACAACGGCTGCATGAGAGACTATTCACTTACCGTTAATACCCAGAAGCCCAAAACACTCTCCACGTGGAATGCCGAGACAAAGATGATCAACTGCAGTAATGTGTGCGCCACGGTACACCTGTAAGGAAAGGAAAATGAAAATGAAGATTAATGTTAACAACTACAGTACTTACCCACTTATAAGAACCTAGAATTTAAGAACCTGTTAGCCTAAAAATATCAATTTAGACCCCCTCTACATAGGAACCTATTTAGCCTAAAATTTGAAACAGGTCCTTATTTTAGAAAATAAACCTTAAAGATCTTCAGGCAAAGGTAAAAGACATGACTCTCAAAAGTACTGTAGTGTATAAAAATCTCTAAATTTGGTATATATACAGTACATACAGTACTGTCCAAAGGCCAGGCCGGTTTTTGGCATTAAATTAATATACATGCCGCCCTTCTACCGGGCACTGGTATCATATTTGAACCTGTTTAAGAACCTAAATAGCCTAAAACTCCACTAAGCACCATTTATATAAGAACCTGTTTAGGCTAACTTGGAAAAACCTAGGTTCTTATCAGCGGGTAAGTACTGTACTAAGTTGTAACTATGAAAAAGAGTTGCTCCTTTTACACAAAAATGTTCTACAATCTTGGAGCTGGTTGTTTAAAAGGCAGAAAGCGCTATCCACCGGATAAATCACTATCCAGCAGATAACACAATGGATTTTGTTAATTACACTGGATAGTGATTTATCTGGTAGATAGTGCTATACACCTTTTGAACAACCAGGGCCTGGCCAATATATTTATTGGTTTCAGACATTTGACACATTTTTGACAAAAACATGATGGTTCCCTTTAATACAAACAACAAGGGGACGGGGCCAAGTGTTCGTGTTACAGAGAAGTCTGTATTATAGAGATAAAGTTTATATTAATTTTGGTCTCTTCAGGCCAAGTGAACTGTCTGCAATAGAAAGGTGTCCGTTAGAGGAGAGATTCGACTATAAAGGAAACTGATTATGCAACAAACCTTTGTTAAGTCTTTGAGCACTACAGCCTCGACTTCAGTCGCATTATTTGCTTGGTTAGTTATGCGAATACGCTCATTAAACACATCTTCGTCCTGTGGAGTAAATAAGCAAACAATAATTCCATAAGGACTGTTTACATGGACGACACAAGCTGAACTATATGCGCAAAAATCAGCCCAAGGATGTTTACATGCGCGATAAGCACAAGGACAAGTCACATGAGAGTTCTGCCGTAAACTGGAAGTTCGGGTGTAAAGGGGCCTCGCCTGGCCATTCTCACCTTTAGTTGTTAATAAACCACTTTAAGGGTGGTATCACAGTTTGGCGCATGTGCACAGATTAAAATGCTTTATTCGCTTTCTTACCAACTTTATCAGTTAAAAAAACACTCACAGTAACACCAATAATCACATACTATAATTAGTCCAAACAAAGCGAAGGATGACCAAAATTCACTGAAAATTTCAATGGATTACACCGACAAAGTCAACACTGAATAAAACCTTTGACCCGAAGGATTTATTCTACGCTCTTCTTGCTTTTATGGCGCACATGGGTGTGTATAATCATCCATTCAATAAGCTGACTGACCGCGATATTTTTACGGGCAAATTTCCCGCCAGAGTTATCTACTCGATTCCGATTGGTCTAAACAATGAAATTAAATGGGTTACGATTTATATATAGACTTATATATAGTATTCTCTAGTCAAACATGTTTTGTGACTGAAAGAATTTGCATTTCCTCCCTAAGGGTGTGAAGTGAAGGAGGTGCCATACCTTTTATAGTGTAACTGGCGAGATTAGGGGTAGGTTTTCCAGTCTCTAACATTTGACATCACCCCTCCCCCCTTATTTGCTCCACTCTCCCCTTCCCACCTAATGGAGTCTGTTAAAAATGGAGGTATTTGTTACTCATTCAGTTTTCTCATAATAAACGCAGTACTGTACCTCTCCTTCCTTTTTGTGGGTTGCAAATGTACCAGAAGACATCTTAACCTTTGCTCTGATAAAACAATTCATCTGTTGAATGGAAACACAAAGTAAATAAATACCAGACCACGGCTAGATGGTAAAGTACAATATCCCTTATACATACACCTTATTCCAAAATGGTGGTCAATTTATTATTCTTTTATATGTATGTTAATTAGCCTTTGTTGCCTCGTCAGCATGTGTAAAATACAACAGAATATTCACGCGAAAATGAGGCAATGAGGGCTAATTGAAATGCATACAAAAGAATAATAAATTACCCGCCATTTTGGAATAAGGTGTATGTTCACGTCAAATTAGCTTATTTCACCCTAAGCCTCGCTTTCGAAGTACGCGCCTGTGAGAATCTCATCAATGTATTCTCAAAGAAGCAAAGTTGAAAAGAATACCCACTCAAAAACAACATGAACTTGTCAGAGGTTTGCAAGGTACAAACTAGGCTTGGTGGTGAATTTTGCGCTGGTGACAAAAACAACTCTTGCCACAAAGTTTTCCACATGAATATACACGTCATTGATCTGTCACTTTATTAAGAGGGCAACAATGAACTCGTCATAAACCTGTAAGCCCAAACCTCAAAATACAGATTCTCCTTTCTTGTCCAGTGGGGAGAAGTTGTTAAGAGAACTCATCTTGGGTGATCATATCCTTTAATTATTCAGACTTCTCTGATTGATAAAGCATTGATATTAAATTAAAAAGGAGAAATTTGATGCTGATCACAATTGGGGCTTAAAGTTGCCGTTTGTGTTTAGCCAACAAAGTGGCAACGAAAACGTGTTTGTGACATTCACACACAAAGATCGCAAACTTAACTTAAAGATGAATTACATTCCGCACTGCGCAATCTCAGCTCGGCAATGCTTGTGAGACTCACAAACAAGGAACGTTCACTAGCGAAAATGAAAATTATGGGACAAACTTACCTTTTCCTTCATTATTAACGTCAGATGTCCTTGCCAAACCGACGTTTCAGCTCATCGAGCATTCGTAAACACAACGGCGGACTGACGGTTTACTCCCATTTACTCCATGTATGCTATTACCCAAGTGTAACATATCAACAAAATTTAATTCAAAACAAAAAATGAAAACAAACCCCGAGATTGCGCAGTACGGACTGTAATTCAGCTTTAAAAGGGCCATAAAGCAAAAATTGATATTTATAGCAGTGGAAACCCCAAAACAATGGTCCAATTTTGTTAAAGTGCACCTAAACCCCAATTTTTTTTTCTGTTAATCAACTCAATGTACATTGAAAAGTCGAATACTGAAATATTTGTTTTTAACGTCGCGTTAGTGAGTTATAAAGATTTGAATTTACTAAATGCTATTTAAAATTAGATGACGTCAAATGCAGACTCGTTTATTATACAACTACTTGTTTCCACCTCCGAGTAATATTTTTTTTACAAATCAATTAACTATAAACAGTTTTTATTAGTATTTCTTAAATTGATTATCCTTAAGCTGTGAACTGCGTATTGTAAATTGAAGTAGAAATAATGGTAAAGTCTGCATTTGACGTCATCTAATTAGCATTTTGTAAATTCAAATCTCTATAACTCACTAACGCGACAGTAAAAAACAAGAAATATTTCACTATTCGACTTTTCAACGTACATTGAGTTGATTAAAAGAAAAAAATTAGGGTTTAGGTGCACTTTAAAAGTCAGTGGTGCTCTAAGAGTGAAAATAAATGTCTTGGGCTGCAGATGCGTCTTGGGCTGCAGAAGTGTCTTGGGCTGCATGTGTCTTGGGCTGCAGATGGCCAGGATGGAAATGGATTGCAGTCCAACTTTTCAAGTTTTTCTCCACATTATGCCTTGGAAAAATTGCTAAAAACTGATTATAGTTAAATTTGTGGAACTTGAAATGTAAAAACGATCTGTCAGGAATGATCTATGAGAGCTGGATGTAACCCGTAAACCCCTCCCCCCCCCCCCCCCCCCCCCCCCCCCCCCCCCTTAAGAGCGCATGTTACCAAAAATCAAACAATTTCAAAAATTTCTGGCAATCGAAAAAAAATGGATTTCGCTTATATTCTCAACTTAGGTAGGCCCTTATGTGAAACAAATCACTGCATAGTCAGTTTGGCTAAATATCGATGAAGGTGATTTTAGCGCTTTGTGTCCTTTAATTTACAAAGTGTAATTAATTTTACTTGACACACTTTTAACTCGTTTAAAAATAGGTCAAACTCATCGCTGAATTTAAACATGAGCGAAGCGAAATAATTGGTCAAAAATTTGGTATTTGAAAGATGAAGGGATGGTCTTTTGGATCCCAGAAGGAATTTTTGGGGAAATGATCCAGCGCGATGCTTTCGAATTTCAAAGTTGCTTAAAATTCGTTAATTCAACTGAGCATACAAAATCGATCTTATCAGCGTTATGTAAATATCTCGCGCTAAGGTTTAATTCTTCCCCATTTAAAGTTCAAATATTTCAAATTTAAAACATATAATGCTTACCTTGATGCTGCTGAAACATTTTTATGAGTGTTGAAGTCTTTGTAATCTTACTTCATGAAAAAACTCAAGCCCGCCGCGAGATTTATATACTGTGAAGCGATTTCTCGTGTACAAATCAAGTAATTTACTCGTTTTGAAGTGACGATTTTTTTCACCCGTTTTTACATACAGGCCAGTGTCAAGTGCTTAACCTAAGTAGGTTTTACTACTTAACAATTTGGAATTGAAAAGCAGAAGGCGATCGATCGATTATTTAGGTAAGCGAAAAGTCGTTATCACAAAATCATCTGTTTGTTGCCTTGTGGAATGTAGCTAATTAATTCAGAAGAGCGCACGATTTGTTGACAACGAACGCCGGCTGTTAAAACTTTAAGTCTGAAGCTTTGAAGTTCAAAACTATAAATGACAAGAAAATGCTCAGCCGATCGTTTGGCACGTTGGTCGAAGTGTTAATGTTTTTTATCATTGTAATATTGACGTTAAATAGCAGCCTGTTAACCTGACAGCTAAAACATATAGTTGCGTGACAGAGTATATCACTTCCGGGCCGGAAGCATTTATGTTCAGTTTGCTTTTGTTTTCTTTGTACTTTAATTTCCCTATTCTTGTCTTGTTATTCTTATTTTTAAGGAAACACAAAATCATATGAAAACAAACTTCATGCCATATAAAACTGCACTATTATTCTGCAATCTGAACACAGTGTGTAGTCTGGCTGGAATGGTGGAAGGGTGTGGCGGGGGGGGGCGTTGGCTCGAAGATTGGCCAAGGCAAGGAGCGAAAATAATATTGCGAGGGCCGCGCACTTCCGGTGTTTTGCTTCCCCCCCTCCCCCCCCCCCCCCCCCCCCCTCCCCCCCCCCCCCCCCTCCCCCCCCCCCCCCCCTGTAAACTTATTAATAAAAATAGTGATTACGAATAGGGATTAAAAGGTAGAGTAATAACTTTATTATAGTCATAAACGATAACTATAATAAATAATAGGGTTGAGCAACTTTTATATATAGGGGTATCGAATGGTCCCTTAAAATTTTCAAGTGTTCGCAAAATGTGGCCTTTGCTCAATTTTCTCGCAAAATTTAGACCAGTGCTCGCTTGCTTGTGCTCGCAAAGTTTTGCAATTGCTCGCATACTCGTTAAAATTTGCCGATTGCTCGAAATTTCATAAATCGTCATTTGTAGGTTTCTTGGTGCAGAAATAAATGTTCTGTCAAATGCCATCAAATATACTATTCAATAGGAAGACTTACAGGGAGCAATAGATCACAGGGCGTCGAGAGATTGAAAGGATGGGGCATATAAATTCTGATTTGAATAACGTGGGAGATGCCCGGGGGAGAGGTGGCTCTCAGAAATGAAATTTGTCATTATAATGATACAAGCTAATAAAGTATTGCAAATTTACGTAGTGCTCGCTGCTCGCCTGTTGCTTTTTCTAAAGTGCTCGTTGCTCGCAAGAGAAATTTGATGACTGCTCGTGCTCGCAAGAAAAAAAAACAATGCTCGCATGCTCGCAAAGACCATTCGATATCCCTGTATATCATTGGTGATTCTTTATTTCCCATTATCTATTGTTGCGCTAGAACCGTTGCGGGCTGTCATGGATGCAAAAAACCGTACTCTTCTCTAGGCTAGGCTGCGAGCAGTCTTTTTCTCATGCTGCCTTTTTTGGCACGAGAAGTCCGCGAGACGAAGCAAACCGTTTTCGTTTTTTTCGTAATTTGCATATTAATTTTATAAATCTACTCGCGTATTATCGGATGTGAGGGGAAAGGGGCGATAGCTCGCAGTCTAGCTCTAGACTGTAAAACGGGTTCAAAACATGCTTTTTTTTTCAGAAAATCGCCTAGAGAGGTGATAAACATGAATCCTCGTGCATAAGCCATGCACGCCCTGAAACACCCTCACTCACTTTACATTTGCTTAACGCTTCTACTATATGGCGGCGCGAGGTCAGTCGCACGCAGATACAGTGTATACATATTTCTATATTCAATGTATCCAAACTGCCTTTTTGTGTATTAAATAAATTACGTTTATCACTAGCCGGCCTGCTAGAGGCAGTGTCGACGAGACTCTTTCTCTGGGTCTTTCTGCATGTACCGGTATCCATGAACCACTCATTGTCTTCCATTGTTTGTGAAGTATTGTCTTTTTGGTCTTGTTTTGCATTTGTATTATTGTCGTTCTTTGTTCCTTTTGTTTTACGTAATGTGTGCTCCGGTACATGCAGAATCTACCCTTTCTCTGGAATACCGTAATTTGTCGTATTTAACATACTACAGGACGTTTCACACCCATTCCCACGCAGTAATTAGAGCGGTAGTTTTCTATTCGGGTACTCCGTTATCGCGGGAAACTGATCTCTGGCGGTAGGGTCGCAGCTCTTAGAAGCCTCTATTTTCATTGGCCTTGTAAAACACAGCTGCTATTGTTTTTAGGGTTAGGGTCCATTGTTGTGTTGTTTGTCCTATTGTTAGGTCTAAGTGTATCAAGCCAATGGTGTGAGACCTTCTAAGAGCTGTGACATCACCCATCTCTGGGCTGCAAATAATTATACAAAGTACATGCAAAATATAATGAAAAAATGTATCGGTGCTACTTACATCAGGTCACGTACTAAAGTTTGTTCTTTTGCCGAGAAAAAAGGAAAGATCTGGACGTTTTCTTATTTCACAGCAGTATGCGCGCGTATAACCGTATGCACGCTGGTTATTCGAAATTTCATATTGGATAAACAGATGTTTTTGTACCTATTTCACGAAACGTTTAAGATCAAGTACCTGCCAAATATATATTGCTAGAAGGGGTGGTGAAATTTGAATTCACGGTACCGCTGGAAAATGGCCGGTTTAGACTTGCCGTAGAAATTTACCTCACTTGTTCTCTCTGCACTGACTACATGTACATCTGCCTACCAAATCCTCCAGAAGGCGAATATAAGGTTGCTTTCGCTTCCCTGAAATGGCGGATACATCCATTTCCATTTATTTCTTTTATTTTACATTTATTTCTGCACCAAGAAACCGTGCTACAAATGACGATTTATGAAATTTCGAGCAATCGGCAAATTTTAACGAGAATGCGAGCAATTGCAAAAATTTTGCGAGCACAAGCAAGCGAGCACTGGTCTAAATTATGCGAACAAATTGAGCAAAGGCCACATTTTATAAAAATTTTAAGGGACCATTCGATACCCCTATATATAAAAGTTGCTCAACCCTATTTTTTATTTAAAAAAATCAATAGTTATCGTTTAATTATGACTATAATAAAGTTATTACTCTAATATTTAATCCCTATTCGTAATCACTATTTTTATTAATAAGTTTACTGGGGGAAGCAAAACACCGGAAGTGCGCAGCCCTCGCAATATTATTTTCGCTTCTTGCCTTGGCCAATCTTCGAGCCAACGCCCCCCTCCCCCCCCACACCCTTCCACCATTCCAGCCAGACTACACACTGTGTTCAGATTGCAGAATAATAGTGCAGTTTTATATGGCATGAATTTTGTTTTCATATGATTTTGTGTTTCCTAGGTTGTGTTTTCACCAAGCCGATTTACTAGCTGAACATTCTTTCTAGGTTGTTGTTTACAGACCGACATTTACTAGTTAAACATGACATCTGTTTTCACTGTGAAATTTAACCCGGAATTTAAGCCGCTAACTCAGAAGATTCAAATTACAAAAGCGCGCAACTTTCAAAAATGGTGGGAGATGAAGCGTTTTTAATGACTTCTCTTCTATTGATTCTCGCTATATTTATGCGATGGAGAAGGGGTTTCTTAGAGAGGATGCGGTCAATGTCGGCGGGTGCTTGTAGAGTGAGATGCATGTGGCATAAATTGCAGTGGAACTACTGGTGATGGGCAGTACTTGAATGCTGTAACTGGTTCTGCACGCCGGCGCCGTGAAATAGATGGGGTCCTGGCCGAGGAACTGGGGAATCTAATGGGGCCGGAGGAATTGTAAATCCGGAAAGAAATGGGAAGGATTGTTGAACTCTTCTGCCACGTTAAAAGTTCTGTTTCGCAAACTGAACCACTCAACCACGAAGCGAGCGTCTGGCAAAATAATATTATTTGACAGGCGTCTGTCACTACGCGCAATGCGATTGGCTGCGGTATTTATCAGGACAATTTATACCATCTCGCGAGGTAGTATAACTCTGCATGAATTTCCGGTCATAAAGGCGAGATAATCCCTTGTTTTGCCTAGTGAAAACAGTTTGCATTTTTAACTCCCTAAACACAAAACGAAGTGTTTTCACTGTATTTCCGGACTTTTCTGGCTTTATCTAGTTAAAATTGTCCTAGTGAAAACACAGCCCTAAAAAATAAGAATAACAAGACAAGAATAGGGAAATTAAAGTACAAAGAAAACAAAAGCAAACTGAACATAAATGCTTCCGGCCCGGAAGTGATATACTCTGTCACGCAACTATATGTTTTAGCTGTCAGGTTAACAGGCTGCTATTTAACGTCAATATTACAATGATAAAAAACATTAACACTTCGACCAACGTGCCAAACGATCGGCTGAGCATTTTCTTGTCATTTATAGTTTTGAACTTCAAAGCTTCAGACTTAAAGTTTTAACAGCCGGCGTTCGTTGTCAACAAATCGTGCGCTCTTCTGAATTAATTAGCTACATTCCACAAGGCAACAAACAGATGATTTTGTGATAACGACTTTTCGCTTACCTAAATAATCGATCGATCGCCTTCTGCTTTTCAATTCCAAATTGTTAAGTAGTAAAACCTACTTAGGTTAAGCACTTGACACTGGCCTGTATGTAAAAACGGGTGAAAAAAATCGTCACTTCAAAACGAGTAAATTACTTGATTTGTACACGAGAAATCGCTTCACAGTATATAAATCTCGCGGCGGGCTTGAGTTTTTTCATGAAGGAAGATTACAAAGACTTCAACACTCATAAAAATGTTTCAGCAGCATCAAGGTAAGCATTATATGTTTTAAATTTGAAATATTTGAACTTTAAATGGGGAAGAATTAAACCTTAGCGCGAGATATTTACATAACGCTGATAAGATCGATTTTGTGTGCTCAGTTGAATTAACGAATTTTAAGCAACTTTGAAATTCTAAAGCATCGCGCTGGATCATTTCCCCAAAAATTCCTTCTGGGATCCAAAAAAAACATCCCTTCATCTTTCACATACCAAATTTTTGACCAATTATTTCGCTTCGCTTATGTTTACATTCAACGATGAGTTTGACCTATTTTTAAACGAGTTAAAAGTGTGTCAAGTAAAATTAATTACACTTTGTAAATTAAAGGACACAAAGCGCTAAAATCACCTTCAATGTACCTTTTTGATGTCATTCTCTAAGATTTGACAGGTATTGTCCCTTTAGAGTGCTTTATTTTTTCACGCGAAGCTTCCAAACTCGGCATAAATTTTGAGTCCCTAAAGTGGCATTTTGACGGTATTCAGTTATTATCGATTTTCTCTGAAAAAAATCGATATTTAGCCAAACTGACTATGCAGTGATTTGTTTCACATAAGGGCCTACCTAAGTTGAGAATATAAGCGAAATCCATTTTTCGCCAGTTGCCGACGAATGTTTGACCGTTGGTAACATTGGCTCTTAAGTGTTCAGTGTTAATGCACGTACCTCAATAAGAATGATGACCACAAACAGAACAATAGCTTCCAAGAACATGTACAGCGCTGCCTGACCCGCCCCTGGACGCTCCCAATCGAGAGCAGGTCGTGGAGCCGGGCAAAAAGAGTTGAACCTACAATGGTAATAGCACATTTTGATAGCCTGCTTGCTAAGCACTCACACTAACTGAGGGTCACATAATAAAAAGGTCACACTTACTAGCAATTTGTTAAATGGGTAAGAACGAAAATACGGAATGTGTTATTGTTTTTATTGTTTTTGTTTGTTTGAGTTCTTGTTCCTGCATGTTTACCTAAACCTATAGAACGGTTATCAATGAGCATTGTAAAACCAAAACCAGTTATCACTCTAGCCAATCACAACAGACGTGGACAATCTAATGAACCAATCAGAACTCCAAGCAAATACACGAAGCCGGCGCCAAGCGCGGGAAAACGGTTGCAAGTAAACCGCGCTTGGTTTGGGTTTTACTTCTGATTGGTTGATAAAGTGGCGTGAGATTTTAAGCCAATCACAAAGCGTAGCAATGCACAACCAAAGCAATCACGAAGTTACTGTCAACACTCAACTGAAAGACTCTCAATTAACTGTAAAAAGCACAATTATGTAACTGCAATGTAATGTTATTCACTGTTTGGACAATAAAATAAAATTTAAGAAAAAAAGAACAGAAAATACGCCCACTAAGAAATAAAAAGGCAGAAAGCGGCACTTGTAATTTTCGTAAAGAACGATTTCAAATGTAACTTGAATATCTGCTAGTCGCTAAAAAGTTGCAGTTTAAAGTCTAATGCCTTTGAATTTTCTGTTGAGTACTTCGTTATTCGTAACAATACTTCGTTAGATCCGTAACAATACTTATTATCTGTAACAGAAGTTTGTAGTAATAGGGCCCTTAAGCAACCGGCACAATGGCAACGCCAAAGAAAATGTCGCTTAAACAAAATGCAATACGTTCTTTAAAATGACTTCAAAAATAACTCGCAGACAGACTCCTTCATTTTGTTCAGTGTCAATCAGAAAGATAAATGAAACAAATTGCTAAGTAGTTGAAAAGAACGAGAATTCTCTTTTATAAGTGACTTTTTCCTTGGCATTGTTGTCATGGTTGCTTAACCCTTTAAGCCCTAATATCAAAATTTAAATTCTCATTTCTTGTCCCCATACATTTCCTAAAGAAGAAGCGGGGAGAAATTGTTTGGAAATCAAGAGAATTCATCTTGTGTGATCATGTCCTTTATTCTCATGACCTTTTTAATTGATAAGGCATTGATATTACAAGGAGAAATTTGATGCTGATCACTCTTAGGGCTTAAAGGGTTAAAGTGCACCTAACCCCTAATTTTTTTATTCGCCTAAATGAATGTGCTTGTTTTCTAGAGTGTATCTGTACAAAAATTGTTGGATTTGGTGAAATCCTCGATTTTCTGTGACCTGTTGAAATTTCAAAAATCGCGCCAAAACGGAGCTGTGTTTGGTTCAGTACCGAGTTAAACGGGACATGGGTCTAGTCATGTGACGTGACGTACTTTCGGGAACCATTTCCTTCATTTTTGCGTTAATTGAGTGTAAATACTGTGCTTTAGTCGTGCAAAACTCATGCAAAAAAGAAATTATGCCTGCCCGGTGCCTCGCCGCTGAAAGTACTCGACGATGCTTTCTTTGGGCGAATTTCGGTTCCCGAATCTACGTCATATCAGGCACTCGCCCCAGATCCCATGTTGCTCGGTACTGAACCAAATTATCTTCCAATTCAACAGGTCACAGAAAATCGAGGATTTCACCAAATCCAAAATTTTTTTCACAGATACACTCCAGAAAACAAGCACATTCATTTAGGCGAATAAAAAAATTAGGGGTTAGGTGCACTTTAAAGGGTTAAGCTCCCTAATAAAGTATCACGTACTCTGATGTACTACAGTATTTCTCTATCATGTTGTTTTGGCTGATGTTCATGATACTGGCGGAGATGCTGTGGTAAAACAAAATAAACAATAATATACAACTGCATTAAAGGGAGGGTTTCACGGTTAGGCGCATGTGCAAGCTATGCCGTAAACCACTTAAATTCATTGTTTAGACCAATCGAAAGCGAGTAGATAACTCTGGCGGGAAACTTGCCCGTGAAAATGTCGCTGATTGAATGGATAATTACAGCTGTTTCGAGAAAGGTTGTCGGAAAAAAGCGCTAAAGTACACGCGACAATCCCGACAAATAATATGGGATATGATCAATGAATTTTAATAAGTCGAATAAATACATGACGAGGGACGATCTTAGATGGCGGGTCATTGGGATAAATGAGTTTTTAGGATATAGCGTGGATGACTACCCACAATACCTTTCTGGATTGTCGCGTGCACTTTTACGCTTTTTTCCGACAACCTTTCTCGAAACAGCTGTATACATACCAATGTGCGCCATCAAAGCCACCAGAGCGTAGAATAAATCCTTTGGGTCAAAGGTTTTATTCAGTGTTGACTTTGTCGGTGTAATCCGTTGAAGTTTTCTGTGAATTTTGGTCATCCTTCGCTTTGTTTGGACTAATTATAGTATGTGATTATTGAAGTAAATGTGGGTGGTTTTTTAACCGATAAAATTCATTGGCAATTTTAATCTGTGCACATGCGCCGAACCGTGAAACCCTCCCTTTAACCTTTCACTCCCAGAGTCAATAATGGAGACAATAGTTATAACGTTCGAGTCTGTGGACGAAATCCTATGTTGTGACCATTCAATTAAAACCTCTGATCTTTAGCAGTACTTTTGCACTGTACCATTTTGTTTTTCAGTATTTTATAAAATGACATTTGCAATTTCTGTTGAATTTTGATTCTTGGCGCTCTTTAGAGTTCTACTGAGCCAGTTCCAAGGGTTCAGATTGTGGGGATAGTGCAAAGGAAAAAAAGAGTGAAAGAAGGTAAAGAGAGTGAGAAAGGAGAATTCAGGAATGCCTGTAATCATTTCAAAGCAATGGTTATTCTGGTGTACTAGTTTGAGGTATATCCTTTAACTGGTCCATTTTGACACTTCCTGTCAAGCATTTTGGAAGTTGATGACAAATGCGATATGGTGAGGGCGAGACATCTTTCACTGATATAGGCGGAGTTTTATAACATTGAAATATACTCTGCATGTGGCCATGAAGATATTTGTAGGTGGCAAATATGGCTCACAAAGAGGAAAAATATTTGGTATATCCCCCCCTAAACGACACCCCCTCACAAGCTCAAGCTTATGGTGGAGGGACGGGGCAGGGGGGGGGACAGTTCACAAAAAAGGAAGATTGACTATGAAAAAAAGCAGGAAAACTTACGAATAAGTTGGAACAATTAAGCTAAAGTAGTGAATAGCATCTGCATCGCTATACTTAGAGTTAGCCCTTAGTATAGTTTCTGTAATGAGCAGTGCCTAAAAGATAAAACAGAAATAAATGGAAAATTATACACGAGCTGCCCACTCAGCCAGAGCTTAACCTGGTTTCCGTAGCATGAAGCAACTAGGAGTATTGCTACCCCCCCCCCCCCCCCCCCCCCCTGGACCCCTGGATGGGATGCTGTAGTCCATCACAGGGTCACCTGGTTTATATACTATGAAGTGACCAGGAGTATTGCTACCCCCCCCCCCCCCCTGTTTATATACTATGAAGTGACTAGGAGTATTGCTACTCCCCCCCTGGATGGGATGCTAGTACATCACAGGGTCACCTGGTTTATATACTATGAAGTGACTAGGAATATTGCTACCCCCCCCCCCCCCCCCCCCCCCCCCCCTGGATGTGATGCTGTAGTCCATCACAGGGTCACCTGGTTTATATACTATGAAGTGACTAGGAGTATTGCTACTCCCCCCTGGATGGGATGCTAGTACATCACAGGGTGACCTGGTTTATATACTATGAAGTGATAAGTTGTTTGCTACTCCCCCTGGATGGGATACTAGTCCATCACAGGGTGACCTGGTTTATATACTATGAATTGACTAGGAGTATTACTACTCCCCCCCTGGATGAGATGCTAGTCCATTGCAGGGTTACCGCCAACATTTTGTCGCTGGTACCCATTTATACACCTGGGTGGACAGAGACTATGTGGAGCAAAGTTTCTTGTCTAAGGAAACAACATGACGGCAGAGACCAGGCCTTGAACCACAGACCATCACATCTGAAGTTAGACGCGCTAACCACTACATCACCACACAGGCTAACCACTACACCACCACACAGGCTAACCACTACACCACCACACAGGCTAACCACTACACCACCACACAGGCTAACCACTACACCACCACACAGGCTAACCACTACACCACCACACAGGCTGACCACTACACCACCACACAGGCTAACCACTACACCACCACACAGGCTAACCACTACACCACCACACAGGCTAACCACTACACCACCACACAGGCTAACCACTACACCATCACCCAGGCTAACCACTACACCACCACACAGGCTAACCACTACACTACCACATAGGCTAACCACTACACCACCACATAGGCTAACCACTACACCACCACATAGGCTAACCACTACACCACCACATAGGCTAACCACTACACCACCACACAGGCTAACCACTACACCACCACACAGGCTAACCACTACACCACCACACAGGCTGACCACTACACCACCACACAGGCTAACCACTACACCACCACATAGGCTAACCACTACACCACAACACAGGCTAACCACTACACCAACACACAGGCTAACCACTACACCATCACCCAGGCTAACCACTACACCACCACACAGGCTAACCACTACACTACCACATAGGCTAACCACTACACCACCACATAGGCTAACCACTACACCACCACATAGGCTAACCACTACACCACCACATAGGCTAACCACTACACCACCACATAGGCTAACCACTACACCAACACACAGGCTAACCACTACACCACCACACAGGCTAACCACTATACCACCACATAGGCTAACCACTACACCACCACATAGGCTAACCACTACACCACCACACAGGCTAACCACTACACCAACACACAGGCTAACCACTACACCACCACACAGGCTAACCACTACACCACCACATAGGCTAACCACTACACCACCACACAGGCTAACCACTACACCACCACATAGGCTAACCACTACACCACAACACAGGCTAACCACTACACCAACACACAGGCTAACCACTACACCACCACACAGGCTAACCACTACACCACCACACAGGCTAACCACTACATCACCACACAGGCTAACCACTACACCATCACACAGGCTAACCACTACATCACCACACAGGCTAACCACTACACCACCACACAGGCTAACCACTACACCACCACACAGGCTAACCACTACATCACCACACAGGCTAACCACTACACCACCCCACAGGCTAACCACTACACCACCACACAGGCTAACCACTACATCAATGCACAGGCTAACCACTACATCACCACACAGGCTAACCACTACACCTCCGCACAGGCTAACCACTACACCACCACACAGGCTAACCACTACACCTCCGCACAGGCTAACCACTACACCACCCCACAGGCTAACCACTACACCACCCCACAGGCTAACCACTACACCACACAGGCTAACCACTACACCACCACACAGGCTAACCACTACACCTCCGCACAGGCTAACCACTACATCACCACACAGGCTAACCACTACACCAACACACAGGCTAACCACTACACCACCACACAGGCAACCCACTACACCTCCGCACAGGCTAACCACTACACCACCCCACAGGCTAACCACTACACCACACAGGCTAACCACTACACCACCACACAGGCTAACCACTACACCACCACACAGGCTAACCACTACACCACCACACAGGCTAACCACTACACCACCACACAGGCTAACCACTACACCACCACACAGGCTAACCACTACACCTCCGCACAGGCTAACCACTACACCACTACACAGGCTAACCACTACACCACCACACAGGCTAACCACTACATCACCACACAGGCTAACCACTACATCAATGCACAGGCTAACCACTACATCACCACACAGGCTAACCACTACACCTCCGCACAGGCTAACCACTACACCACCCCACAGGCTAACCACTACACCACCCCACAGGCTAACCACTACACCACCCCACAGGCTAACCACTACACCACCCCACAGGCTAACCACTACACCACACAAATTCCTGGTCTTTGGATTGGTCAAATACTTCAGAAGGATGACATTACAAGAAATGCATTTATGTAGCATTATTGTAATATGTACATGAGGAAGAGTGTTTCATTAAGATATCCAAATGTAAAAGAAATCTTACCAGGCTCACAACAGACAGGACAAAAACAGTTGAAGCATAAGCTACAAGTGGACCCTTGAACACAAATGATATCAGGTAGACAAATGGCAGCATACACAACCCTAAAAGAATCTGAGAACAAAAGACAAATGTCACTCACAGTATCTAAGTTCTAGTATTCACATCACTTTTTACAACATTTTGCTCTTCATTCTGGTACTTGATATGGATGTGTCGCAGCATTCTGGCTGATGGTTTTTGTACCGTAATAAAAACTCGATTCAATTTGATTTAAAATAGTGAAGTTTGCTTCCTTTAAGGTTATCGCATGAGAAAAAGGTCATTATTTTTGGAAATTGTTGTAGGACACCATTGTAAGGAAGCCATCGAATGCAATTTGGACATATATTACAGTCAAACCGGACGTTCTTTTGCAGGCAACTTTGCAAACTTTCGCCGCAACATTGGTATTTTAATTGACAGTTTGCTTCGAGCAAGTTGGAAGTTGTGCGAGCAAGTTGCAACTTTCGCGAGCAAGTTCCTATTTCAAACTTGTTGTCAGTTGCTGGATTTCTGAATTGAAAGTACTTGGTTTGGTTACCTTGCAGTATTCCACAAACTCTACGATGTCAGGAGTAGAAACTGTTCGTTCCTTCCAGCCAGGTTTACCGGGAAAATACGTCTCGTGTTGTAAAAATCTGTTTACAATATTGGATATAGTTTGCCTTGATAATCCAACAATGTCTGCAATTTGTTCTTGTTTTACACCAGACGACCACAAGGCAATTATTCTCTCTCTTTTCTCAACCGAGGTGGTATTATTGCGATGTACGTGAGCCATAACTGAAGAAGGACGTGTTTTCACAAAATTCGCAATTTGCAACTGACAGCAAGTTTGAAATAGGAACTTGCTCGTGTAACTTCCAACTTGCTCGAAGCAAACTGTCAATCAAAATACCAATGTTGCGGCGGAAGTTTACAAAATTGCTCACAAAAGAACATCCGGTTTGACAGTAATTAACTTAGTTAACATAATTATACCGTGTTCTAGCTAGCCAAAACGGAACTTAGGAACGGAGTGCCCTGTTAATACATGTAAATTGATGTAAATTGTGGGGATGTTGAGGCATTAAAGTAAATACACTGTATATCCTGTGCAAACATCAGAGCCAACTTGTGATCATGAAACGACCTTAATTTGCACCCTCGCCTCTCCTACATATATAGGGATGATATCTGTTTACAAACATTCTTTTTGTTATTCAAATGTGCCAGCCACTGGAACAAAAGAACCCTTTGTTTCGGCAGCCAATAAGGCTCTGGTTGGCACATTAATAACAATTGGTGACGTCATTGATATCTTCCCTATAGGAGTTTTGCCCCACTGACCCCCCACCCCACCCCTGTATCCAACTCCCCGCCCTCCCCTCCCTCCAACAACATCCTCATGGGTGAGGCAGGTGACCATTACATATCGCGGGCTCAATATTTAAAGCCATATTTCCCCGGTACATAACTTGTTCAATGCTTTATATTCACGAGTTAATATAACACTGGTACTGAATAGACAATAAATAAAGGTGTTATAACTACCAGCAACAGAAGAATCGAACCAAGGTCATCTTTCAGTGAATCGACTTGAAAGGCTGCAAACAAGATCATGATTCCAAACATAGGAAACAAATAGTTGATGAAGTCCCATGAATAGGTGCCCAGCCAAAAACTGACAGCATCTACACCGCTTACAAACTGAAGATGCTTCGCCTGGAAAGAAAGGAAACTTTATTGGAAACTGATTGAACAAGTTTACGCCTTTCCAACAAGTAAAATACGCAACCTTATATAATGATGAAAATATTGACTGGGAGCAAATCTACCTTATCCCACACTGTCATATAGTTACATTAGATACTAAAACAAAGTACTTTCAATATGAACTGTTAAATCAGATAATACACAAACAAGATTTTGTCTAAGGTGAGCTTAGAAAATACTGTTATGTGTACGTTTTGTGAGACATCAGAAGAATCCCTCGAGCATCTCTTCATTTACTGTAATTTTTCAAGAGTTTTTGGAATTTTGTCATTCTGTGACTCAGTGACATCACAATTCAGGTACCGTTCTTGAATAATATGGATAAAATTTTAAGGATTTGTTGAAAAAACAATGCACTGGCTGTTACTAAATCACATCATTGTGGGGAAAATGAAAAATCTATGAGAGTCGTCTTTTTAGGAAGATTGAGCCTCAACTTTCCCATGTTATATACTAGCTAAATTCAGATATATTGAGGCTTGAAAAGATCAATAATATTGCAAAACAAAAAGGCAGACTTCAATTTCATATCACAAAATGGCAACCTTTTTACAATCAATATAAATTCGGTTCAATTCCGACTTACAAAAACTTCTTTATATTATTATTTTTTCTTTCATGCTGGAAATCTAATTGGTAAGTAGGTGTCTTTTTTTCAGCGAGTAATGTATTTCCTAAGTAATTATGTCTGTTTACATAAATAAAACGTCTGAAAAAAAAATAAAAAAGAAAGAAAGAAAGTACACACAGTCAAACTGCATCTACACCGCTTAGAAACTGAAGATGCTTCGCCTATGTAAAAAAGGGAGTTTACATGTACCTTGCTGGTGTAAAAACTTGCCAAACTTATGAGTGACATAAAACAAAGAAAACCAACTGTATAAAACAAGAGAATGCAAGACAAAGATAGATAGAAAAGGGTATAAAAAACAAAGCAGGGTTTTTACACTGAGGATGAGCCAAGGAAGGAAAGTACAGTGAGTCAAACCTAATCCATAAGCAGATACCATTGGGACCAGGTGCCAGCTTACAGAGGGTTAGAAGAGGTAATAAGAGAACAGCTTGAAGCTTAAGAGCAGTTTCTGATATTGTTTCTAAAGTAATTTCGCGATGGCTTTGGATTAATTGGCATTACTGCAAAACTTATTCCAAAATGGTGGTCAGTTTATTATTCTTTTATATGCATGCTTATTACAGTAGCTCTCTTTGTCTCACTTTCGCTTGAAAAATTGTTTTGTGTTTTGCAATGTTGATGAGGCAAAGAGGGCTAATTTACATGGATACAAAAGAATAATAAAAATAATGGCCGCCATTTTGGACTAAGGTGTATGTTTTGTGATTGGCTAAAAAATCTCACATTTCTTTCTCAACCAATCAAAACCAAAAGCAGTTGCACCCGTTTTCCCGCACTTGGCGCCGACTACATGTATTTGCTTTGAGTTCTGATTGGTTCATTGGATTGTCTGCATCTGTTGGTCAGAGTGAAATTACTTTGGTTTTGGTTTTACGACAGTCAAATGAAAACCGTTCTAACAACAAAATAATTTTAGCGCAGTTTTTGCACAGGTTTAAAAACGGAACACAAAACAAAACCAAAAACATCCAAATGTTATAATATAGCAGCTTTAAAAAAGAAAAGTCACTCATTCAAAATTAATTACTGGCCATTCAAAACTGCTTTGACTGAATAAAAGAATTCACTACATGTATGTAGAAAGACCAACACGACACAAATTTACCACATAGCTTTTAACACCTATCTCTCTTTGTACACATTTACCACAATGCTTTTAATAGCTCTCTCTCTCTTTTTGTACATGTAATTTGTGAAAAAAGAAATTATGGAACGTGTATGGAAATTGATTACAGCATTCATATTGAGTGTATAAATGAACGACTGCTATTACAAAGTGACCCTTTCATACATGCACAAAAGGTGACCTGCACAAATTTTAAAATGTCCGCATAATACAAGAAGCACCTGTCCTAAATAAACTGTTTAATGCTGGAAAACATTTGCAAACCTTTGAGCTTTTTTCTTTCACCAAAAATGGAACAAAGCTGGCAGCAAGAAAAGCGATTGCAAAGGCTAACAGAAGGGCCAGGAAGAACGCACTCATGTCGTAAGCATAATTCTCATTCTGTAAAAGGAAAAATTAAAAACATACAAAAGGTGTCAATTACAGTGTAGATGTGGTGATAAACAAAATACCAATAAAATTAATTCTCACAAAATTTAGATATGCCCGGTTTATAAGTCAGGCTTTTTCATGCCAAGAGTTTTTAAGTTCAGCCAGGTCTGTTGGGTTGGGTCGTTAAAGGTGACAAACATTTTGTTAGTCATAAAAAAAAAATGGATGCAGAGCTTTAGTTTGTAAAAGATAAAATATTGTGGATAGTCAAACTAACTAAAAAAATGTTTCAAACTTGTTAATGAGAATTCCTGAACAACTTTTAGTTTTAAAAGGAATTTATATTGGAAAATAATAGACCAATTTCGATATATTAAAATTCATACTTGGCTCCGAGGCTTAGGGGAATATTTAAACAAAAGAAATCACATTGAGGTTGAATTATTCATTTCTTTTGTTTTATTCCCCCAAGCCTCGGTGCCACTTGTATGAATTTAATATATCGAAATTGGTCTATTGCCTAAGTGCTCCTCCCCTTCCCTTATCCACTGCGTTGACAATACCTTATAAAAGATGTGACAAATAAAAGGAGTGATTGGCAGTGTGTAACCCTCAAAATACATGCAGAGAATACTCAAAATAGATGAAGAAAATGACACATTGAAAAGCTTGCATCTCATTAAAATTAAAAAAATAAGATGGCCTATTGTGTCAATCTGAAATTTCCCTTAAGAAAAAATATGGTTAAAATTTAAGCAGATGCTATGATTTGGCAAGAGCTTATGTACTATTTAAGAGAGCACATCTCTGTTACATATTAAATACAACATAAATACATATATAAAATACAAAATTAATACATAAATACAACATAAATACCCGTTGTTTAGAACTCAATGGCAGTGGATAGTTAATGGTCTCGATGTTATACGAGTCATCTTTGCTGTACACCAGCAAAACGTTCATCAGAGCACTCAAAGAATCTGCTATTGTGTGGATGCCCTACAAAATATAATAACCAAAAGCGCTGTTTATCCTTCAACTCCTATAATGGTGCTATAAAAAATCAAAATTCAAGAAAAATCCCAAATTTCATTTTGTAAATTAAAAAATAATATTGAAAAACAAAATATATTACGGCACCATGCAAAAGGACTGCCGCAGAGGTTTCATTTTAACGGTCACACTGTAGAATTTCATCAGCAAACTTAAAAGTTAGAACTACACTACATGTCTCCATAATTGACTCCATAATTGAGTAAATAGGGTTAATCCAGACTTACACCACTTGGTTAAAGTATGCCCGGGTCCATTAAGATTAAGCATTTTGTTTAGCCAATCCATTTCTGTTTCAGCTTATTCAGATTTTTCAATATTGCTCAAACCTCTGCTTGTGTAGTTTGGCTCAAAATTTTGAGTGAGTGCATAAAACTCCAGAGGCCTTATGTGACACTAGGTTGGAACGAGATAGGTAACATGAGATCACAGGATAAGACCCCAGAGGCCTAAAGGGATACTAGACATGAACGAAATAGGTAACAATGAGGTAACAGGATGAGACCCCCAGGTCTTACAATTGAGCAGTTCTTTCATTTAGTTCAGCTTGTTTTAATACAATTTTGGAAATGTGCATGAATGAAGTGTGAGTAAATGAAGGAATGAAATATGAATCAAAGGCTGATAAGAGCCAACCTGAATAAGAAATGACTGAATAAGAAATGCTAACATGTAACGCAATATTGCGGTAAGCTAATATGTTTTCACAATGACACGGTTTGATATATTTTTTTAAATTAAACATAAGGAAAAAAAGAGGCGTCCGAGTGAGAATTGCACCTCGTGCCTCCCGACTGCAAGTCCAGGCGCCAGACCACAAGACCACCAAGGAACACATGCTCGATTACAGTAGGTGAAATTTTAATATTTGAAGGTAAAGTACGCATCAAAACGCGTCTCAATTCGAAATCCTTTTAGGTTGATTTTAATGTTGCATTAAAAACTCCAAATGCGAAACATCTTTAAGCTTATTGTTGTTTATAATAATTAGTTATTGGTATCGCTGGATTCACACTTATCATGTTACGAAACGCATTCGTAACAAAGCATTAGGTCACTAACTTTACAGCTGATGGAAGAAGTGAGTGAGCGAGTGCTCATTTGCATATCTGTCTCCGTTGCCGATAACCCGTTCATTATGCATGCGCATATTCAGGGGTTAAAAAATGAATGAATGGAATATGAATAAATGAATGAATAAATGAAACATTAAAAAATGAAAGTATGGAGTATGCAGAAATTTAATAATTATGAAGAAATGAATAAATGAATGAATGAAAATAATTATAAATGAAAGAATGGAATATAAATAAATGAATAAATGAATGACAAATTACAACTGCAAAAAGCAGACTTCACCATCACCTCGGTATTGTCAATACCTTACGCATGCACACAACCATATCACCCTGGTAGTGGCAGCCATGGACAGCTGTTTTGTCAGCATAGTCAGGCAGAGTCTCACTAAGATCATCGACCCTGTCACTTTACTACCATATATAGCGGATGCAATGAGCATTCCTTTAAGCAACAGCTCCACATAGGCTATGTAGTACATGTAGCTGTTGGCTGGGAACATGAATGAATGAATGAATGAATGAAATATGATTAAATGACTGAATAGAATATAAATAAATGAATGAATGAAATATGAATAAATAAACGAATGGAATATGAATTTATGAATGAATAATGTATGAACTATGAATAACTGAATGAATGAATGAATGAAATTTAAATAAATGAATGAATGGAATATGAATAAATTAATAAATAGTTGAATGAATGAATGAATGAACATGGTAAAAAAAATATAAAGAGACAAGGACACAAACCATAATATTATGTAACATCCAAACCAACTTCCAAAGAACATTTACCCAGGCCATGCAAAGTCGTGGTACAACGAGACTGCAGGCCAGACCAAATATGAAATATCAGCAGGAATACTGCCCTGTTAACTCATGGTGTGAATACCACAAGTTTTCTAGTGTCACACTCACCATGTTACTGTACCACACCGTGGCTTCAATGCTTCCAAGATCACTGCCACTATTACGCGACTTGAAGGAAAATCCTACAACGTGTTTGTTGAAATAATCTGCAGCATTGCTGTCCTCCAAGACATATTCAGTAAAATATGTACTTGAATCATTCAAATTCGTGTCAGGGATACTTATTTTCGAATTGTAGTCACAGTTGCTGCTAGAACTTAAGAAACACAAGAGAATGTTAAATAGGAAGTACCAAGAAAAGCAAAGCAAAGAACAAGCAATTGCATCTTAATGTGAGGTGAAATACCAACTAAATTAAATAAAGGGCCCGGGGCATAACCTTTTTGAGCGTTTTTACTTTTTTTCTTGCCCAGATTTGCCTAATTTTATCGTACAACAAACAATATCACAAACCCTTGTCACATTTGCGCTAATCCTAAGAAACTGGACTAATTTCACCTGAAAAAAAGCAGAGTTCTGGACTTCTAGTGGTTGTTTACATTCAGAGCGTACAGTAATTTCGACACCATTACAGCAGATTGGCCGTGAAAATATGCGACCGCAATACTCCTGACCCGCGCCAACGACATGAACGAAAATACCGTTATTTACGCATGCCTGGTTCGTTATCGATCGCGAGCTCGCTACGGCAAACACATCATCTGTAGCGTGCGTATGAGCCAATATGTTTAAGGCCCGTCCGGTGATTGAAGGACATCATTAAGTCCAGAAATCCGTAAGTCTCTAGCACCTCTCAAAGAAACGAGTCGTGTTTCTTGTCTTAATCTCTATTTCACGCTCGAGGTGAAGATAGACGTTGGTGGTTGAGGCGAGCCGGCGGGAAAGTCAGGAATCACTTCGGATCAGAAAAGGGGCAGCATTGTGAGTTGTGGGCCATTTCCCATCCCGTGCTGTAGTCGAAATGCCCGATATCCGAAGTGCTTCGAGACTTCTAATATTTTCTGTATTTCGTTTGGCAGACATTCCGTTTTCGTTTTCGCCATTGATATCCCGGCATGCTTTGCGATAGTGGCAGAATAGGTCGGTTTTGCGTGGTCGCACGGGGGATTGAAATACAGCTTTGGGCAGCTCAAAGTGAGTTCTTGCGGCCGGGTGAAATTCAGCAAGGTGGGCAAAGACTATGAGCCGGCAGTGGAGAACCGGAAGTGCTTCCTAAAGGAGGTCCGTTAGGATAAGGGAGATGGCAAGAATCTAAGTGGCTGACTATCGGTGATAAAAATGAAGGGATTTTGAGGGAATGAACTTTGGGATTTATTTTTCTTAAGTGGGATTCAGCAGTATGGGCCCAAACTTGGCCATCTGAAGTGAAAAATCAGCCTAAAATCGAGAAATTCGGGTAAACCTTGGGATTCATTTTTTCAAGCGGGAGACATGCAGATTTTTTTTTTGCATACGTTAATTCTCAAAAAGGACGGAAAAGAAAACAACAGAAAAAATCTGAACAATGTTTTGCAACTAATTTGTAGTTCACATGCCAAAAATGGACAAATCTGAGACAGAGAAAAATGAAAAGCAACCTCAAAAGCAACATAGGCTGGTTATGCCCCGGGCCCTTCAAATATTAAGCTCTTTTAGATTGATTCTACTCAAGTCCTAACTACAATCAAGGACAAAAGTTCTTGGGACAAATGTTACAAATTCCTTCTATTAATAGTGTGACTGACCAATGAAGCCATGTTTTTAGTTTAAAGCACATCTTACCAACTCCACCCCTCCCCCGAGACAATGTTGAAATCCACAAAATATTTTTATGACACGGGCTCAACATTGTAAGGGGGTAGGGGTCGGGAAACAGACACTTATCGTTTGCGCGTACCGTGTTTCTGTCGGGAAACATCGTAAATGCAAATTCGTCCCAACACTTTTGTCCTTGATTGTAGCACATGTCATTGCACAACCTGGTACTGTTTATTCTGTTTATTTTAATTTTTGCCACTCTTGGGAGTTGTACAATGATCATATTTTTCCATCAACAAGCTCTATATCGTAATCGTTACCTATCGTCCAGTTTCATGCATTCAGGACAGGGTGTGTATCCAAAGTTTTTGTTCTTTTTGCAGGTGTCAACTTTCAGTTTATCTGACATCAACTAGAGAGCAAAACATAGCAACAACATTATTATTTGGCGAATAAAGAAAGAACTGATAGTAAATGATATGAAATGCAATGAAATGAGTAAGATGAAACGTTCATCATGTGGTTGGAGCATCTGTTCGATTCAATCTAACTTCTGTGTCTGTGGATGAAATCCTAGTAAAGTGTGTCTCACCATTCAAATGAAAGCTATTGAGCAGTACTTTCCTGTGGTGCTGTTTATTACGCTGTACAAGGTGGTTCTAACTTTTGAGTTTGTGAATGAAATCCTTAATTGTGACCATTCTAATGAAAGCTATTGAGCAGTACTTTCCTGTGGTACTGTTTATTATGCTGTACAAGGTGGTTCTAACTTTTGAGTCTATGGATGAAATCCTAAAGTGTGACCATTCAAACGAAGGCTATTGACCAGTACTTTTCTGTGGAACTGTTTATTACGCTGTACAAGTTGGTTCTAACGTTTGTGTCTGTGGATAAAATTCTAATGTGTTAAATAACATTTAAAATTTTAAAGCAGTATATTAATTTTTATGTTGTTGTTAGTTTGTCAATATTTTACAAAAAAGACATTATTTTGGATCTTTAATCTTTGTTTAAAATAATAACTATTAAGAGTCAGAGCTTTAAAGACTTACAGCTTTCTGGCACTTGTCATTTAAGATGTAGAATTTGTAGTTACAGCATACATCCTCGTGCTTCTTATCATACTTGAAAGTTTTCCCCTCAACCAATATATTGTTGCCTTGGTTACCGGTCTCCATTTTTTTCAGATCTGATTCTAAGTTTTTCAAGTTTACCTTGACATCTTTCAAGTGCTTGGTAGCTTCCTAAAACAAAATATTTAAACAACTTACTTTTTTCACTAACTGTTGAAATAAGAGAAAGAGAAAGAGAAAGAAAAAGAAAAAGAAAAAGAAAAAGAGAAAGAGAAAGAGAAAGAGAAAGAGAAAGAGAAAGAGAAAGAGAAAGAGAAAGAGAAAGAGAAAGAGAAAGAGAAAGAGAAAGAGAAAGAGAAAGAGAAAGAGAAAGAGAAAGAGATAGAGAAAGAGAAAGAGAAAGAGAAAGAGAAAGAGAAAGAGAAAGAGAATAAAAAGAGAAAAATAAGAGTCAGAATGGATTTTCAGAGTAAGGACAATAATATAATGTTGTGGACTGTAGTAATTCCCAACTCACGTCAAAAAGTTTTTGCTTTTTAGTAGGATCAGCATTAGAACGGAAGTCAGCGTAGAAGCCAGTATTGGGAACTCCTTTGTTGCTCAAGTTGGACAAATTAAGTACACGTGGTGGATCATTCTTTCTTGGCTCCTGAAGAGTCTTGATAAGCAGCAATGCCAAGAACACCATGAGTAGAGGGAGAATTAACTGAGTTAAAACCAGTTTCTTCTCTCGCCTAGAGTTCAGAAATCGTTTCAACAGCATCGCCTTGTATTGCTGCCATTTAAGGCTCAAACCAGTCTTAAATTCTGTAAAATTACAAAAAAAAAAAAAATTGTTCTTTTTAAAAAGTCTGTTTTTTCTGTTTTGAAAATACAGAAAAAACTAACAGCATCATAAGGAAGTGCTACTTAAAGGGGCAGTGTCACGGCTGCAGATATGTCGTAACTAAAGAGACAAAAAAATTAGTATAACGACTAAAACTTCAAACTTTCACCAGAATGGCAAAGTGGATTTCTTGACTGTCACAAAATCAAATTTGATAAACAGTAATTCACTTCCATCATTTCAATTCATCCTACATTGTACTTATGCTAAGTAGGACATAATTATTTTTACTCAGCGGCAATATATTTAAGATGGAAATGAAATCAGCGAAATTTGGAATGATGCAGACCACTGAAATATATGACCACCAATCACTTATCACTGCAAATGAACATACCTCTGATTGAGTTTGATTCACTTATCACTCCAAATGAACATACCTCCGATTGAGTTTGATTCACTTATCACTCCAAATGAACATACCTCCGATTGAGTTTGGTTCACTTATCACTCCAAATGAACATACCTCCGATTGAGTTTGATTCACTTATCACCCCAAACGAACATACCTCCGATTGAGTTTGATTCACTTATCACCCCAAATGAACATACCTCCGATTGAGTTTGGTTCACTTATCACTCCAAATGAACATACCTCCGCTTGAGTTTGGTTCACTTATCACTCCAAATGAACATACCTCCGATTGAGTTTGGTTTACTTATCACTCCAAATGAACATACCTCCGCTTGAGTTTGTTTCACTTATCACTCCAAATGAACATACCTCTGATTGAGTTTGATTCACATATCACTCCAAATGAACATACCTCCGATTGAGTTTTGGTTCACGTATCACTCCAAATGAACATACCTCCAATTGAGTTTTGGTTCACCTATCACCAGGCTATTAGCCAGAAATTGAAAAGTGGCTGTCCAGAAGATATTTTCCATCATAATTTTTAAAGGATTAGGTGCAATTTTCATAAATTTCTTCAAAAAGTGGTCCTCCTGTGGACGCCTGGACACCCTGCTGGCTAAAAGCTTGCCTATCACCCCAAATGAACATACCTCCGATTGAGTTTGGTTCAGCCACAGGTACAGGGATTAGGTTGTCTACACTAGATGCAGGGCGTTCATGGCGTTCATGATGTTCTTGATCAACAGCCCTGAAAGAAGTAAAAGATCGCATCAGTTCGTCTCCATACTGTACCTATGTGAGCTTATGGTCGGGTTGAAAGGGTTTAGTGGACATGAACACCACCAATTGACACAGTCGAACCTCCTTGAAGTACACACAGACCAAGGTGTCCATGCAGTTATAGAGGTGTCCCTATCTTCAGGACCAAAATAGGTGTCTGTATTATGGAGGTGTCTGTAAGGAGATAAAGTTCGACTGTTCATGTATGTTTGAAAAATGTGTGTTCAAATATGCACAATATTGAACGCTAATACACATGACTGTACGTATGCACAATCGATGCATGCAAAATAGATGCTTATTATGTTGTTGACAAAAAAAAAATCAATTTTGGAGGTTTACCAAGAACATTTAATATGGCAATACTTACTCCAGTTCGACTGGCTATAAGCAGCATATATATTTTATGCTTATTTGATGACATGCAAATTTCAATTTCCATGTCATGTAACTTATTTTAGCCTAATAAGAAACTGTTCGAAACATGGCTACAAACTCAATAAGGAAGTAATTTTAACAAGTATTGCACATAATAATATAATTGAATAATTCAAGACATGTACTTACATGTCGTGCAGAGTTTTTTCAGCACCCTCTCCAACTTTCATGAACACCTCCTCCAAGGTTGTCACAGAGACACCGAAACTTGTTATGCCATATTCCTCCAGCTTATCTAGTGATTGAGAAAGTCTGCATGTTAGTGAATAGATACATGTTCATACACCACTCCAGGTTGTACCAGCAGTCCATGTTCCAAACATCAAAATTCTAACAATAACTCCATTCAACCAATGAGACAGTCACAATTAACCAGCACCAAGTCAGAAAAAGCTGTGTGACACTAAGTCCCAATTGATTTTGGCTTTGAATCTGATATTGGTTAAGTGCGTGACATACGCTTTATAAACCAATCATAGAACACAGCACTTTCAGTTTCCAACGCTCCGTTGAAACCTACTGTATACACAATAAATTATTATTCAAGCACTGACTGCAGCTTTCACCAGGAAACAATTCACTTACTTTCCAACTCTAAGAAAAGGGCCTCAAAGTTCTGTGAGCTTTCACTGCTGAGAACAAACTGGATTTCTGTACCCACAGCGCTGATTATTTCTGCTGTTGGCACATGGCTTTTGACCAGATTTGTAATGGCATCTTGGTCACAACTATCTTTTTTTACCAATGTCAAGTGATACCCTACACCATACCTAAAAACACAATCAAAATGAACTGATTGATATAAACATGTTTATTACATTGGACAAAGATAGATGCTTACACATCAACTTATCGTTTTACAAATAACCATTACACAATTATACAGTCATGTAGTTAATGTGTGATGATAATGTACCCTACTTACATGTACTTCTGCATAGTACAGCATACAGCAAGAAAAAAGTGGTTTCTATGTTTCTTGAAATTTTTGTTTCATTCCAGTAAGTCCTTCCAAGTTTTAACATGAGGTATTTAATAATTACGATTCCAAAAGATGGACAGCACATCATACTGGGCTTGCAATTGCAATAACAAACAAAAAATCCAGCCACAGAAAATGACTTTAGAGGCAATTGAACAAAATGCTTACTGGCAACTCCTGCTTAGTAACCTACAGACTGTATAGTTAGTACATATTAAATTGAAAATAATCATTGCCGGTTGAGTTACAAACAGCAATTCCTGTATACGTTATTGAAACATTTAATAATAAAATTAATGCGAACAAGTTCAAACAACGCATTTCCATGTGATTATATGCTATCATTATCAAATTGAAAAAAAAAAGGTGAAACAGACCTACATGTAAATAGATATTGCAGGTCAAATTTAATTTCAGGTTAGATTTATTTCAACCTAGGTCATTTTTTTTAAACTAGGTTAATATTTTTCACCTAGGTCATTTTTTAGGTTAAGTATTTGGGAATAAAGGGTTGGGTAGGTTTAGTATTTCAGTTAGGTTAAGGGTCAATGTTTGGGGTTAGTGTTAGTGTTCGGGTTTTGGGTTAGTGTTTTTAGGACCAGGGTAGGGTTAGGGTTTGTGTTTTAGGGTTAGGATTGACCTTGTGGTAGATGAAGCTTTTTCTTGTAACACTTTGAATTGTATTAATATTAGATCATATTTTTAATTATGACATTTTATTGTGTACAGCTGTAATTACATCACTGTTGTGCTGCTTTTTAACATGCACCAAAATGTTATTTATCTTTTTCATATAACACTTTCAATTGGCCTAATTACATCATATTTTCAATTATGTATAGCTCTGGTAATTACATCTGCATGTTCATTGTTCTGCAGCCTTTTTGCATGCAGTAGATAATGTTATTTCTTTGCCATAGTCAAAGACAATGTTTGATGCTGTACATTTATTCAACCTGTTTGTTGAAATGAATGTTTTTAGTCTTCCAAATTTGGTTACAATTTTGACATAGTCATTTTCAACTTCAGTTATTTTTCCAATCAGAACATTAGGATGAAGAGGAGAAGTTTTATATACTTTATCAATTTTAATAGACACGTATTCATCCGTGTGAAATGTTGGTCCCTTTCTTCTACTCGCTTTCATTTTGTCATTATATTTGCACTGTTTTTCATTTATAACTGTTTTTAGTTTTTTTCTTTGTGTGTCATTTTTCTTCATGCTTCCTTTTACTTTGAATTGGAGGATCAAGAACTGGATCTCCAAGCTTGTCTTCATCTTCATTGGCAGCATCTCCTTCAGTTGCATTCGCACTGTGCACTTCTTTTCTTGGCAGAATTCCAAATACCACTTCATATGGTGTTTTACCTATGGCACTGTGTACTACAATATTTTTCTTATAGGCCGTTTCAGGTAATATTGTACACCAGTTGTGCTTTTCTTCATTTTTTCTTTAAGAATATTCGCCATATTTTCTTTGATTGTACGATTATTGCGCTCTACAAGTCCCTGTGTTGTGGGGGTTCTAGGGGAACCATGAACTTGTTTTATTTTGTGTGTGTTACAAAATTCAGACATCTTTTTGCTTTTAAACTCCTTGCCATTGTCAGAATGGAGAACACTTGGAAAACCAAACAAATAAAACTGTTGTTCAAGGGCCTTCACAACTGGTTCAGTTTGCTTAGAATGCAATGGATAGAGCCATGAAAATTTGCTGAAGTGATCTACGATGTGAAGAATCCAGTTGTGAGTAGGACTGCAAGCACATGGTAGGTTTCTAAAGTCGATTAGATCAATTTCCACGTGTTTCAAAAATTCGTCGGCCATTAGTGGTTTAATTACAGGTTTTTTTATGTGATCTGTGACACTTCGTTGTTGTTGATGCAGTTTACAGAGAGATACGAATAGCGTTACTACATCTTGTGATATTTCTGTAAATGACTGGCGAATGTATCGTTCGAGTTTGTCTCTTCCTCTATGTGCTATTGCACAGTGGGCTTCACTTAACTTGTTGAAAATGTCACGCTTTGGAACAACGTACTTCCCATCTTGAGTTGCAATTTTTCCATGCTGTAGGGTCCACTTTTTTCTCTTAATTGTTGCCACATCGTTCTTCGCAAGGCCTTCAATCTCTTTGGAATCCACTGTGGTAAGCCATTCTTTCGCTCTATCGTAGAATTCGTCGTTCAGAAATACGGTTAGGTCACTTTGTTTTCCTTTTCTTGATGCTTTTAGCGATTCAAGTTTTTCATAGAACAGGCTTTCTTCAACACAACTAGCCGTTTTTTCTGCCATTCTAAGTATTCTTTGTGCTAAAATGCATCTTTGTTTATTTCAAAGTGATTGTGAAAAAAAATCGAAGTCTCGATTGCACTCAAATGCGCATGTACGAATAATTTAATAAATTAAAATTTGGCCGAGGTGACCTGGGACTAATAAGTAATCATACTAAGAAATATGTGGGAATTTTCCAACTGATGTCCTGGTGGTCAAGTGGAGATGAAGATGGACTGCTGATCGAGAGGTTGGTGGTTCAAAGCTCGGTAAGTACCATGTTTAAAAAATAAAAAGGAAAGTCAGGGGGGATAATAGATGGAAGTTGCAGGGGGGGTTAGAAGAGTGAGAAGGGTGGTAGGGAAAGGAGAAGGGTGGTAGGGAAAGGAGAAGGGTGGTAGGGAAAGGAGAAGGGTGGTAGGGAAAGGAGAAGTGGTCAGGGGGGGGGGTGTACATAGAAGGGAAGGCTACATAATTTTTTATTTGTTTTTTGACACTATTCTTTTTAGACCCCCCCAAAAAAACCAAACCCCTATTTTTCAGACCACACCCCATAAATAAAATCCCTTTTTAGACAGTTGACACCCTGGATAAAAAGAACCTAGGTTGAGTAAAATATAACCTAGTTTGAAAAAAAAAACCTAGTTTGAAAAAAATCACGTGAAGATAATTTTGACCTGTAACATAGATACAAAACAGTTGACAGTTAATAGTGTGTTGGACAATACGACTTTACCCGGATCATTAACATACAAGATCATTGTGTGCAATTAAGGAGGCTTGCAGATACTGGGGACATTAGCAACCTTCCAGGCTCACCTGCTTTTGAGAAACAAAGAACTGCCGCAACAACGTAACTGCCCATCAGCCATAATAGCAATCCGATCTCCAAGCAAGTCTGCTTCATCCCTATAAAAATATTTTATTGTTAGATGTGTTAATGCAAAGTAAGAGTTCTAGCAAAGTGAATTTGTTTAATTTGTTTTATTATTTTTCAAACTTACAATTTACTTTGCAACATACATGTACATGTATACATTGTACATTGCATGCTTAACTTCTGTTAATTTTTGCACAGGCTATTAACCCATTGACACCTGAGGATTTTTACGTTTTTGAGTGATTTTCTGCATACACACGCCTCACAGGATTTTGTGACTCCATATTTGGGGTTACCATTGAAAGTGCTGCTGTTCTAAAACACTGAAGGCTCGAGTTTACTGGAAACATCATTGTGACGTTGTCATTTTGCTTTGTTGAATTGCAATAAAGGCTCCAATATGATGTTTCTGAGATTTTCGGTAAGTTCACAGCCATTTTTCATCTTTTAGACTGGAAAAATGGCTGCCCCGAATCGAAGTAGCCTTGGGACTCAACTCTGGATGAATTTCTCGACCTACGTATACCACGGCATAATTTGGAAGTTGCGACCACTGAAGAACACAACAAGCACAAAATTTCGGCGGAGGGTCGGAGTGGCTGTGGACTTAGTATAAATATGAAATGTGTGCGGAAAGAAACAAACGCTGTCAAAAATTGTGGCTTTTTCCCAGCATCAGTGGGGTGGTGATGTTGAAAATCGAGGCAAGGTCAGTATGCACTAGAACAAGAGGCCCTAGCTCGGCCCAAGCAACAAATAAGAGCAAAAAATTCACTGCTAAGCTAGGACAAGGACTGAATTTTGAAGTGAATGTTGACTTTTGGGTTTGCCACGATGATTTGAATAAAAAAAACTAAAGGCAAAACATGATTTTTTTTGTTTTTCTACGCTATGACGTTAAAAAAGGCCATTTTGGTTATTGTCCAAATTCAAACGCTGATATTCTGCAAAAATCACTGACTTTTTTGTGTTTATTGGGTATCTCAATTTGAGGGACTTTCTAGTCAATGCTCACAACTGCTAGTTAAGGCAATGTTCACACGATTGAGAAAGTTTCAATTTTTTAAAGCAGTGGAGTCTTGTATGGGGCGGTTCAGGTGTCAATGGGTTAAAAAAAAATCTATGCACCTTAACCAATAAGACAATTTGTTTTTTACTCAGTGGAGTAAGGGTTTCAAAAATTACACTGCTGTCAAAGGTAACAATCGCCAGTTTCATTTTCACATTAGCTTACATGAAGTGTGTGGTCAAAATGATGGTTCGTCCTCTTTTGTGTTTCAGCAGCAAATCCCATGTGCCTCTCCGGGCGTACGGATCCATTCCCGAGGTGGGCTCATCCAAGAACACGATTTCAGATCCTCCAATAAGAGCAATAGCACAACTGGATAATCAAAGTCTAATATTAATGTAATATTTCCAGGATATATGGTGTTTGCAAGTGGAATCAAAGTCTCCTATACTATATTGCTAAGAAAGTTTTACAATACAAAAATGTAAAACGCAGTTAATGGAGCGTGATGCTCTGAGGCCCTGTGGGACGTGTATTTTTGTAACTAGACTTTGACTTGCAACTTAGACGTATAAATGTACCTTTGTATCCTTTGTCTGGGCTTTTCATATAATTATAGCCCTATGGTAGTACTATCAACCTCATCTGGTCGATAGCTCAGTTCACTTTCAATAAATGGTTGGATTTGTAAATGTCCCATTCATGTCGTATATTCTCTATCATGTGAAGTCTAGCATTTGTATGTTACAGCCTTGGCCATTGGTCTAAGCATTGTACACTGTCTAGCTATAAAAGTTACTGTACAAGTTTCAAAGGCACATTTGCCTTCAGTTGAGTTACTCACTGTTCAGCTCTGTTAAATGATTTCCCTCCCTCCCTCCCTGTTGGAGTTATTTGGGTATCCTCAATAAACTTTGGGGCCACTTCTCTGTGATGGCGTTCGGTTAAGTCTGCGCAGCGACTTCCCCAAGCATAGTGCACTGTCTTGTTTTTTAATCATTTTCGCATTATCGACCTGCCAATATTCTGGTCTGATCCACCACCCCTGGGGAGATAGGTGAGGCTCAATAGGTCATTAAGTCACTTATTAAAGTTGCCGCGTTGCTGGCCTTAGGTTTCAGCTCGTAGTTCTGTCGCTGTAGCGTATTGCTGGCCTGGGTTGCAGCTTGTAGCGCCCTAGTTTTCTAGACCTGCCAATACTCTTCTCGGCTTAGCGCATTGCTGGCATTAGGTTTCAGCTCGTAGTGCCAGGAGAAGTGAGGCTTTAAAGTGGTCTGCATGCAATGGAAGTCGTCTGTCGCGCCAATCGCTGAGCTGTGTCCCCCTATTACGCCATATGTGTCTTGTGGTCCTTATTTTAATTTAAGGTTGGGTAGTAAATCATTGGGTTTATCAATCTATCGGAACAGTGACATTAACTTGTGAATATGAAACAACCTTTGGAATCTCCTATGCATTTTTAATACAGAATTCTTTTAGCTAGCATAATTTTATACCAAACCAGTGAATAGCCAGGCAAACATAGTTACTTTATTTGTGAAAAAATGGGAGGAAACTTGCAGTTAAAATGCTGAACAATGCCTGGAGGTGTGAGGGCACTGCTGATGAGAGTGGTCGCAAGAAGAACTTTGACTGTATTAAAAACCAAGATTGAGCAGCCAATCAGAGTGCGCAAAAAAAAAAAACAATAATCTACTGGTTTGGTGCATACTCATCAGTGAGAACATTAACTTTTAATGGCTGCCATACAGTGTAAGTAATATTCCAAAAAAAAATATATTAACATTAACGCCAATCAAGACAAAAGTGTCAGACTGTGTAACTCCTATGCAGTTATTGTTACCATTCATAATTAGCCTTTTGCCATTTAAGCTACATCATATTTCAATAGCCCATTTCTGAGTTGCTCTTAGCCTTATTTTCAAACCAAGGCCAAGTGCAAAACCATTCATATGGATATAAAAGTTTTATTTGCATGTGAAAGAAAACTCATTTTCGTATGAAAGGTTTTGCACTTGGCCTCAGTTTGAAAAGCAGGCTAGTAAGAGCAATTCGGAAATGGGCTATTGGATCCCACGCATGTACCTTAATTTCCTTTTCATTCCACCAGACAGTTTGGATGACAAAGTATTGGCTTTATCAGTAAGCTGAATATCCTTGATCATCTCGTCGACTTCAATGGTAGCGTCTTGTCCAAATTTGCCCTACAAATCAACAAGACTTTACTACTAAGAAGGGGTACACTGTATTTAATAATAAACCAAGAGGCACATTTTTGGATGTATCTGAATGCGTACAGTTTGGCGACGCCCTCTACACCTCTACATGACATATTTCCTCAGTCTGTTTTTTTTTCTGCAAACCCTGACCCACAGTTAGCATATAGTGTCATTATACCTTTTACAAACACTATAATTATTATACAATACGCCACTACTATCATACGACACTACGCCTGTACGCCCGTACAGAGGGGAGAGGAACGGTTTAGGGATGAGGGAGAAATGGCCGAAAAAAAATAGGGAGAAGGGAGAAACAACGTTAAAAAAATAGGGAAAACGGAGAGGGAAACATGGAAATGGAGGAAGAAAATCATTTTCGTTAAAATGAGATTCATATTACTTTTCGGTGTTTAAAGCCGCGGCCTGTGAGCGGATCTGAGCGAAAGAAACATGTAATGACTGTAATGACCGAAGTTGGACTGTATAAGTCTCAAAGGGTCTGAAAAAGGACTCGGTCGATTGGGTTACCTCGGGACCCTAGGGTGCGAAATATGAGCGGCCGCACTTCAGACGGTTTAACTTTGAACGCGAGAGATCATAATATTATTTGCTATATTCTTTATTCTTTTTTGTGACGTTGTTAAGTTTCTATTCATCTGATGGGAACGAGGAACGAAGCCTGCCAAAATGTCCGCCGAGCAGCAACCCCGACGGCGAAGGCAGCGAGAGTGGCACAAAACAATAGGAATAATGAGCGAAATCAATGCCTCTGCACGTGCATTTTACATTTTTGGTATTCCCTGCAAAACAAGATTGTCAAATGATCAAATCATAGGTTTTGTGAAATTGAAAGTCGTCCCTACGAATTCAACAGGGAGCCAAAAATTGCCGCAGATTGGGAAAGTTAACCTGGGGTCAATTTAATAAAACTTTTACACTTGTAATTTACAAGTGTAGCTATTGTTTTTAACCCTTGAAACAATGGCTACACTTGTAAATTACACTTGTAAAAGTTTTATTAAATTGACCCCTGCATTAAACTGCCTTGCAAGGTGGTTCCAAAAAAATATATTGTTCTTTAATTAATTTCCTTGGGAACCGCTTATAACATGGTTTTAATTCGGTGAACGCCAAAAATACGCGGCGCATCAGGAGTTTTGTTAAACCAGTTAATTTTAATTAATTAATTGCAAATAACCGGGTTAACTACTTTAGTGCGGCCGCACCCATTTTTAATATCTGTTTCGAAAATGCAGACTTTTAATTCAAATTCCATAGAAGATCTTTTTAAAGTTTTTCAAAGTTACAAATGTCAGCAAAATGAGTAAATAACGCAAACTTGCCGAGTTTTTAGCCCAATTGTTTTTTTAAATAATGATGGTGTAATTAGCGTGCCCATAGCACAGTTCGAGACTTCGAGATAAACAAAACGTTAAAAGAAACAGATTTAAAGCCATCTACAGAAAGGAACATTGTATTGAATACAGTGTTGTTTAACATTTGAACCCATTAATTTGCTGAGGGAAATTATTTTTCCCGCGAAACAACAGGAACTGACGTCAAATGAATCACGTGGGGCGTCACGTGGCTGTGCATGCTCGATAAAAAAGCTTGATGGATGCTCGCAGTGGTTACTTTCTCGTCTGGCGTAGCTTGGCGTAGATGAATCCACTGCTCACAGGGTACAACTGACGAGGTTCGCCAAAGAACCAAAACTCGAGTCTTGCTGAATGAACAAACACATAAAAATGGACAACACAATCTTCTTTCGAATAATTATTATTTTATTAAATCTCCATAAGTACATGTTTACAAGCAAAATGCGAACCATTTATAGCGCATCAAGGCCAAGCTGTCTTTGATGAAAGAAATCATGAAATAACTGAATTTGAGCACGTTTTATAAACAATTCTCCAAAACTAACAAGAACACAAAGAAAAAGTCAATTACAGATTGATATCAACATAAATCCCCATTGAAAAATGTAATTTGTTTTACCTTTGAGAAATTCTTCACATCTCTGCTTCTTCAGTTCTGAAATCCAAAGTGAGAAACATCGCAGCCCCGTATTGCTCCCGCAATGATTAAAACGTATAAAGTTCCTCTCTGGAACATCTACGTACGGGAACATCTGCAAAAGGTTTTTTCGTACTTTCCGGTAATATAAGTTGACCAGACTTTTTGAGCATCGAAATTAAGATTTTATTTATTAGAGGTGTACACCCTGGAACAGGATTCTTTAACTTTAAATTATGTAGAAAAATGAGTCTTGTCTGCCTAACAGAGCTGCCAAAGTGCCTCCGAGACCAAAACTCAAATTGAACAACCCGCATCGAACACGTAACGCACAAACATGAGTGTTGTGTTTATAAATTGAAAAATTTAGCCTCAAATTGTTAAAAATACCTCTGTTAAAACAGTGCTCACTATCTTTGTCAGGCATTTCGAAGTTTTTAGCAATGAAGGAACACCGAAGAGGAACGAACGAAGCAAAAGAAAAGAGTCTGTAAAGAAGTGGCCATCTTGGTTAACCTTAGTAACCAGGCCAAATAAAAACACACTCAAGAAATTTGCACGGTTACCACGCTTGTTTTCGCCTAAACGAACGGCGGGCAAACGAACGAAGCTGCGCTGAAAACTGCTGAAAACTTCAAAACTTCAAACTGGCTTCAAAACTCGGAATGTGGCTTATTTACGAGTACGGCTTAAACACCAATGTCTTTATTGGGGATTTATTGGAAAACGAGCTCGCTAAATACAGGTTGACTGTAGGCCGTAGAGGCTCACAGGTGTAGTGTTGTATGATAGTAGTGGCGTATTGTTGTATAATAGTAGTGATGTCTTTATTGGGGATTTATTGGAAGAGGAGCTCACTAAATTCAGGTTGACTGTCGGCTGTAGAGGCGTACAGGCATATAGTGTCGTATGATAGTAGTGGTGTATTGTTGCATAATTGTAGTTACAGTAGTGTCTGTAAAAGGTATTAAAAAACTCATTAATAATTCATGACCATTTTGTCCAATCCGATGCTCCTCTCTAGTCACAAGGAAAGCACTCTTTACCACATAAAATACGCTTGAAACTAAAAAGCCCAGGGAGGGTTTTGAATGTGGCCCAGGGGAATAATGGGGTATTATAGAAAAACAATGGCATACAAATGAACGTGAAGCATTATATAATGACACACGTTGCATTATCTATCAATATTCATATATAATGCCACATGTGATATTATATAATGCTTCAAGTTTATATACAGTAGGAATTAAATACTGAGAACAACCATTAATTTCACGCAACACATTTATTTTGTGCTAACTTACAAATGAAAAGTACAATTATTGAATACTGAGCCCGACATAACAACTTTGTTTACGTTGGAACTATCTGGTATAGTCATGTTAGCTAACAATTTATCTGCGACGTCAAAATCTAACGATTCAAAATCTAATAAATTTGAATTGCTTTCAGCTGCATCTGTTTTAGAAAGACTAACTTTTGTGCTGGGGGTGTTAGTCGACGCGCTATCTGTAAGATTTGCGACCGATGGTCCGAGCAAATTGCTGACCATCATTTGTTGTTGTACGCTAGATTTTTCATACTTAAACAAAGCATTTGAACGATGTCCCGTCCTATCGCGTATCAACTTCTCCTCACATAGTTCTGCATATTTCAATTTCTAATTTTATTTCTCCTTCATTATTGTTGTTCAATTCCCAAATGCAAACAACCTTCTTTTGTTTTCTCATATCACTCCACATAGTTTCATCGATATTGGACAAAATGGTCATGAATTATTAACGATTTTTTTTAAGTCATTCAATAAGTTCATTCAATAAACGTGTTTTAAGTCATTAATAAACTCGCAGCACGTGTTTTATCAGGTATAAAATCCCGAGGGCGACTGATAAAACACTGCTGCTCATTTATTAAACACGGACCCGCGCTATAAAAGGAACCTTGGCCTGGCCAAGCCGCCAGTCATTTCACACTTGACACCGAACTGTCAACATCACGTGCATTCGCTCGCCAATGGAGAACTGTTACCGGCGCGAAATTCAAATTTGGCAAGCTAAAATATTATATTCATGCTAAAAGGCGCATAAATTCAAATAATGTTTTTAGTTTTATTTTCGTGAAAGATAAATCCTATACAAGATTGAGCTGGTGAAGATAGAATTAGACCAATTTTTTGGGGCAACAGTCTTCCTGTGTTGCTCGCAGTGTTAGCCATCTTTGATTAGTCGTTGAAGCAGTGATGGTGCGACAAAGGGGGCGGAGCTATCCCTTTTATAGCGTGGGTCCGTGTTTAAATGGTACTAATGACATTATATCTCAACCGTCAAATAAAATGGAGATAAAATTGAAAAAGAGTCAACTATTTTATAATCATAATGGCAAAGAACAAAGTGTGTTAAGGTATCAGCACCGGCAAAATTTATGCTCTCCAAATGCCTTGCAAAAATTCCTGGTTAAATGTCATGCCATGAAATATACAAATCCAAAGTTTTGGGTCAATATCTCTAATCGTTCAAAAGATATGGGCATTTGAAAATGGACCTTTTTCACCTTTTCGAGCATTCTGATTGGTCCAATAGGGTCACATGACTGATTGGCGGGAAATTCAAAATGTATTGTCTTTATCAATTTATAGAATTCAACTGGGTCATGCTAGGAACTTCAACCAAAACGGAATTGAATTAGAGAAGTCACCAAATTCATTTGACAGAATTTTGGTCAGTCTGATCAAATTTTGAGGAAGATCGACAGCTGTCAATCAGAGAGAAATTTCAAATAAAGAAATCACAAAAACAAGTTTTTCTCCCACAGTTTTTAATATTTTTAAAATCTGTTTTCAGAAATGAGTTTTAAACACCACTTGGCACAAACGTAGTTTCAGCCCCGTAATGTACGTTAATTTGCATAAATTAAACCGAAAAAAAAATAAACCGAAATATGCGGTTATTTGCATTGATTTGCATAAATTAACATAAATTACGGGGCTGAAACTACGTTTGTGCCAAGTGGTGTTTAAAACTCATTTCTGAAAACAGATTTTAAAAATATTAAAAACTGTGTGAGAAAAACTTGTTTTTGTGATTTCTTTATGTGACATTTCTCTCTCGATATTTATTTGCAAAAAGTAATCTATAATGTCTTCATTGGGGATTTATTGGAAGAGGAGCACGCTAAATAGAGGTTGACTATAGGCCTTTGAGGTGTAGAGGCGTACAGGTGTATACTTGGCAAAAGTAATCGACAAGTCTTTATTGGAACAGTGCTAACTCCCTATAAAATACTGGTTGACTTTAAGGTACATCGTCACTATATGTGTCTATGCTAGACAACTTAAAGACCAATTTGCCGAAATTGAATATTAACAAAAGCCGAAATGTACAGGCGTACAACTGCTACGTTTAACTGTACGGTCTCAACTACATCCAAAAACAAGCCAGGTAAAAAATAAACATGTAAAGGATAGTTGTGAACTACGTTAAAGGGACAGTGTCCTGGCTTTAATATCGCATTATCATGAATATGGCCAGGAGCTTGTTTTAGAATCTTGAAATAGGAAGAAAACATTGCCAAAAGTGATGAATGCAAAGAAGTATGAACTATTAAAAGAGACAAAATAAGAGCTACATGTAAAAAAATATTAATTATTGCAAATGCTTTCATACCTTTAAGCTTATAAAGAAATCCAGATGCTCCTTAACTGTCAGCCTGTCAAACAACACATTGTGTTGGGGGCACAGTCCCAGGCTCTCTCGGATGGCATCCATGTCTGTTATGATACTATTGCCATTGATGTGAGCTGAACCAGAGGAGGGCGGGTACAAACCCGTCAACATTGATATTGTTGTTGTTTTTCCAGCGCCATTGTGTCCAAGCAGAGCTGTTATTTGGCCTTTAAAAATATTCAGTGACAGCTCATCTACAGCAACCTTGGAACCTGAGGCCCCCTTCAGGATAAACACAAGAAAATATTAGGAATGAGAAACTAAGATGTATCCAACAGGAATAATTATTGAATATGACCTTCCACACACTGGTCTGATGCGTTAACCATTAAGCCAGAGATTCATGACAATAAGCTGCCATATAACTTATAATATACTAGCTATAGGTTCATGTATGACATGACTGTGTCCTGTGTACCATGTACTGCTACCTCTAGTTTCATTGGACCTGGGTATCATGCAGCTCTACTGTTTTTCATGGATAGGCTGTCATGTGCCATGTTTAAAAACACTGACCCCGGAACTTTTTTTTTATATTATTTATTTAATTAGCACTCGCATCTTGTCTCACAATTTAACACTTGTGTGCACATTTACACATCTGCTGTGATGGGTTATGGCTTTTGCAGATCACACAATTAGAATAAAAATTGAACACTCAAAGAGGTTTCAAAGTTCATAAATCCTCATGCATCATGTTTTATCTTCTATTACCTCTGCATTGATGTGCATGAAAATGGTCCAAGGCATTCACATCACAACACAACACATCAATGCACAGAACAATACATACATGTTTATTTATTGAAGATACCAAATAACGATACCTTAAAAACTTTCCGTAGTCCTTTAACTGCAACCCCAACTGGTAATTCTGGTTCTTCTTCAACATCAGCATCTCCATTATTATCAACTTTGTCATTAACAAGTATGGCATTCATTTCCTATTCACAAGTTTTAACAAGAGGTAATAAATACATGCATCACACACTGGAAAGAAGTAATATAATGAAAGAAACACTCTTTCGAGTGTTTGATACAGCCTGTTTGATCTCAAACTGAATTATAAAGCCTGCTTTTCATATATTTGTTAATTAGTAATTGTAGTAACTGTTATAATTCAGTCATGGTGTATGTTTTGAAATCAAAATTTTGCCGGAAAGACATGCTTTGATTGCTTCATATAGTCTTCGCCAAGTTTATGAAATGCAATCAAAGTTTTATGTTTCACTGGTTTCCAAGTGACAGCTATTACCATAGCAACACCAGCTTATTAACCTTTGTTTTATCACTAGCTGCAGACGAAGTTTCAAGAAAATTTATAAGACAGTTTTCCAGTAAATCAAAAATCATTTTTTAGGGCATGATAGGCAAAACAGTAAAGTGCCAATGAAATAATTTGCATAAAGAAAAATAATTATTTCCAAAATGCTCTTACATATTATTATTTTAAAACAGCCAGCCATTAAATAATGATTACGAAGTAAACTAAGGAAGGTCTAGAGCTATTATAAAAAGAAAACCTTTATAATTGAACTAGTTGTATCGTTTCTGGACCTCGTCTTTCTCTTGTAAAAAAAAATATTGACCAATATTTTCCCAATACCTCACAGTAGTCTATTTTGTTCTTATTGACATACCTGATCCCTGCAGTGCTCCAACTGAAAACAAAAAAATATTTCTTAGCTGACTTAAGACATGAGCCTGAGCATCACATAATTTTGTTATGAATAAATTTAACAATATTATTTTAAAGTTTATTGGTTCCTTAGTTTATTGTTATTTTAAATTATTATAATTATAACTGATAACAAACTGTTATAATAAGTATTTTGTTTAGTTATTTTTATTTTAAGGGCCTCGTATATTCAGTATCCTTTGAGCTGTCCATTCATTTTAGTTTGGCTACTGAACGTTTCATGTGGAACTGAATTAATAATACCACTCAATTATTTATTAGAGATGTTTTAATTTTAACCAGTTAAAGTGTAAATTCCTTTAAGTTTTCATTAACTTAGTTCAATTTGTAAATTTTAACTACGTACCTTCGGGCATTAAAATACACTTCTTACAATACATTATGCTTTTGAATGCTATATCCCCCTGTCCTAGAAAAGGACGCTTGAAGGCTTATGACAAGAGGTAGTCAAGCGCAGGAAGTTCAGAATTAAAATGATAAATTAATAATTAAGTTTAAGATTTTTCAGAAGCCTGCCTTAGTATTTACTCACACTAAGAGGTCAACCCCGGCAGGGAGGGGGGGGGGGGGGAACTCACATATAAAATTGACGCGGGTGATCGTTGGAATTAAATTTTGCAAACAGCCAGCAAATTAAGATAGTTTGACAATGAAAAAATTACTATAAGCATTTATTTTTTATAATATTTTATTTTATGAGCTACCGTATTAACCATTGATGTGAGACTGTTGATAATCCAATCGAAAACCAATCACAACATTTCGTATAAAAAAATATGCTCCAATGGGAGTACGCATTGGGCTGTAACAACAGCCCAATTGTTTACGAATCAATCTCTTTGCTGATTGATAATAGTATACTGTTTTAGGATGACAGTTACTTCATCGTAGAATTTTAAAAACAGCCTTAGGGATCATTAATATAAACCTCAAGGAAGGATCTTCTGTTTACGCACAGCAGAAAAAATGACTGTCAATGTCTGGTTGTCAACTATTGTTTACTTAAATTATCAACACTGCAGCTACAGTAACAATGATCAATGATCCTTACACCTTCCTTATTACTATTATTTTTTAAACGAATAATGACACGCTATTTACAAATTATGCAGTCCTGAGCCGGCCAGTTCAGACAAAATGGTAAGTGCCCTTAGAAACAAGCTTCAGGAATTCACAAAAACAAAATCAAGACCTTTTTATGGTTTAGAGCATGTTTCCGCATGTTTCCTTCCTACACTATACATTTACCTCAACTGTCACATTATTCTATGTTTTTTTTATGAGATTATCAATTATCCACCCCCCTCACCCACCTCATGGTTCAGTGAGTATCAAGTGTTCAGGTAAGTTCACCTTTCTTCTGTATTGTTCTCCACTGAGAGAACAGTGTGACAGGTGCCAGGCTAAGGGAGTGGACCCGTGGGAGGTTGCCATGGTTACCCCCTTTAGTTGCATTTTGCCCACACTCAATTGCTTATTGACCGCATTGCTCTCAATTGGCACCTACCCTCCATATAAGTACTCCCCATCGTGTGTATTGTATTATTATTATAATTATTATTATTATTATTATATTTTTTTTAATGTGGTTAATGGCAAAATAAAATGAATGAATGAATGAATGAATAAATGAAAGTTAATTAGTGTCTTCTGTTAAGGTATCAATACATGTAGTTGTGCTTGTTAGCAGTATATTTACTAAATTTGTTATTAATAATGTTAGAATTAAGTATTTCTTTTATTATATTGTTCAATAAGTAATCATAATTTTATATTAGCAAATTTGTTGATTACATTTTTTGTGTTTAAAGTCCACTCATTCATGTCTCATTTTATATGTATGTACTGGTTAGCTGTAGTTATAATTGTTGCAATGTCAGTATAGTGTACATTGGATAATATTGAATCTCTTATTACATGTGTTTGGTGTGTTATTACTGCATACGAATTACTGTATTTTAACCCTTTCAATTCCAGAGTTAATTATAGACATGTATTAATGTTTATGTTCTAACTTTTGAGTCTGTCAACCAAATCCTATGGTGTGAACATTCAAATGAAACCTCTTCAGCAGTACTTTTGCATGGTACCATTTGTTCTAACCTTTGAGTCTGTTGATGAAATCCTCTGGTGTGACCATTCAAATGAAACCTCTTCAGCAGTACTTTTGCATGGTACCATTTGTTCTAACTTTTGAGTCTGTCAACCAAACCCTATGGTGTGACCATTCAAATGAAACCTCTTCAGCAGTACTTTTGCATGGTACCATTTGTTCTAACTTTTGAGTCTGTCAACCAAACCCTATGGTGTGACCATTCAAATGAAACCTCTTAAGCTAGTATTTCAGCATGGTACCATTAGTATGGGTAGTTTTTTTTTCAGTGACTATTTCAAAAAAAGAAATTTGGGATGTATATTGTGCAACTTGCAAACCATACAGTGACACTATAACATCAGATACAGAAAAAGAATACTTATCACTTACAATAAACTAGACAATTTTATAAGAAATGACACCATCTATTTTTTTTCTCTCACATACCGTATTTTCTCGATTAAACGCCGGACCCCGATTAAACGCCGGCCTCGTATAAACGCCGGGTCTCCGAGGCCAAGTTTGAAATAAACGCCGGGGGCGTTTGTTTGAGGTCCCGGCGTTTATTTGCGTCGAGCCAACAAGTAAAGATATTCACTAGAAAAGCACTGCTATGATACGTACTAGTATACGGTATACTGCTTTTGTAATTTTAATAACTGATGTTTAACGAACAAGTCTGGCCTAACATTAACTGCGATGTATGTTGTACAACAACACAAAATTGAAAACATATGGCAATGTTCACGTTCCTGTTGTTATGACTGACGCACTCTCTTTCTTTTGTTGTAGTGCTCGCTGTCGTTAAAATCGCGAGGATCCCTCCAGCGTTTGTTTATTAGTTGTTTTAGTCTTGTCAAAAATTGTGCTTTCTGGGTGGCATAAATCGCGCATTGAACAGTAAAAGGGACTTCAAGGCCGCCTTGTTCCAAGTTTCTAGCTCTGTAGGTTTCCTGTCTCACTTTAGCCGAAACATTCCCTCCATGTTTTACGAAGAAGCAAAGAGTGGATGAGAGCTCGATAGGGATGTGTCCGACATTTATCTTGTCGTTATCAGGTCCATGCTCACGGTACACAGCCATCGCACAAGGATCGTACTTGTTGTTTTCTTGATAGAAAATTTTACTTCATTAATAAACGCCGGACCCCGATTAAACGCCGGCTTCAAATAAACGCCGGGTCCCCGAGACCAAGTTTGAAATAAACGCTGGGGGCGTTTAATCGAGAAAATACGGTACTCCTGAAAAACACCCCCAAATTCACAAAAAAAACCTTCATATAATATTGTTCTACAGGTAAGTGAACGTACATGTTATACCAACATTAAAATGAAATAACCCATCAATCTGATCAAGTACACTGTATAGTGCAAAAATCAATCAATCAAACCCTGTTTTCATTGTCATAAAATTAAGTAAAACTTACTCACCGGCACTGTTGTTGCAACAAGGTTACTATTCTGTGTTGTCTGAAACAGCAAACACATTAAATGTGTTTGCACATACACAGTATAAATTTTATACTGTATATGTGCAAAAGTGCTTTTAGTTAGAAATGTCTCTCCCAAGCGTCCCAGCGAAATAACAAAATTTTGCTTATACCTATATATTTTCATGTTATATCGCTAAAACCCACCAAATATACAACTTAAGTTGAAGTTTATTGTAGAATAAACTGCTGTTAATGAACCTTGAGACAATCAGACGCATTACTTGAAGCTTTACACTTGAGGCCTTTGGCATTTATTTATGTTCTGTCACATGATCCTTGCCAAATATAAGGAATATCTGTAGTTTATAGTAAGAATATTAAATGTAAACAAGGTTCAGAGTCCAAGAAGTATAATCCATCATAGCTTCTTATCTATTACAATTTTTTACATCCCAGTCTAATGTAATCGAGCCTCGCAAAACGTATCTTAACCCATTGACACCTGAACCGCCCGTAACCGCCCATACAAGACTCCACTGCTTTAAAAAATTGTAACTTTCTCAATCGTGCGAACATTGCCTTAACTACTAGTTGTGAGCATTGACTAGAAAGTCTTTCAAATTGAGATACCCAATAAACACAAAAAAGTCGGCGGTTTTGGCAGAATATCAGCGTTTGAATTTGGACAATAACAAAAATTACCGTTTTTAACGTCATAGAAAAACAACAAAAATCACGTTTTTGCCTTTAGTTTTTTTTATTCAAATCATCGTGGCAAACCCAAAAGTCAACATTTACAGCAAAATTCAGTCCTAGTCCTAGCTTAGCAGTGAATTTTTTTGCTCTTATTCGTTGCTCGGGCCTAGCTACAGCTTCTTATACTAGTGCATACTCACCTTGCCTCGATTTTCAACATCACCACCGCACTGCATGCTGGGAAATAAACAGATTTTTGGACAGCGTCCATTCCGTCCTCCACAATTTTCATATATATACTAAGTCCACAGCCACTCTGACCCACCGCCGAAATTTCGCGCTTGTTGTGTTCTCCTGTGGTCGCAACTTCCAAAATATGCCACGGTAGGTCGAGAAATTCATCCAGAGTCGAGTTCCAAAGCTACTTCGTTTCCAGGCGGCCATTTTTCCAGTTCAACGAGCAACGAGCCAAATTCGTAAACGAAGTACAACAACTAACTCGCTTCATTGAGAAGTGGACTCTGAACTACCTCCAAGCTTAATGATGCTCACCAGGCAGCTACTAAAGATGAAAAATGGCTGTGAACTTACCGAAAATCGTAGGTAATTCATTTTGGACCCTTTATTGCAAATCAACCAAGCAAAATGAGATCGTCACAATGACGTTTCCAGTAAACTCGAGCCTTCAGTGTTTTAGAACAGCAGCACTTTCAATGGTAACTCCAAATATGAAGTCACGAAATCCTATGGGGCGTGTGTATGCAGAAAATCACTCAAAAACGTAAAAATCCTCAGGTGTCAATGGGTTAACAAAGGTTCCAGTCAGCTATTCACATGCTTTAAGCACATGCTTTTCCCCCCTTCTTATTATCCTATACCGCACTTGCCGGTTCATTCTTTCTGGGGCTTTGGTACCGACTCATCTAAGTTTCCCTCCCACCCTCCCATGATTGGAACCTTTTTTTAGCTTCACGCATCTGTAATTATTATAGCTATGCATAAGCTCTTAGCTCTGTCAGTCGTTATATATATCAGGATTATTATTTTACCAGGAATAAAGATTGGCGGCAGGGAAGTGCAACCCTTAGCCGCCCTTGGTCCCCCTGTAAAAAATGTCGCAAAAGAGAACTTCTCTCCTTGATTGGCAAGCTGAATTTTGCGTGTCGGATCATCCCCGCGGGCCGCATTTTCCTCCGTCGACTCATTGACCTCTCAACCCAGGCACGCCTTCCACATCACCACATCACCATGAACCGCGAAGCCCGCCGCGACATCTCTTCGTGGCTCCGTTTTCTCCCCTCTTGGAATGGCCGTGCCATCATACCCGACCCCAACTGGACAAGATCCCCAGATTTGGAACTCTTCACAGATGCCTCAGGAAGCCTCGGCTATGGCCTCTTTTACATGGGTCACTGGATTGCCAACCCCTGGCCTCCTGTACTCCAGAACCGATCGATTCAGTCGAAAGAACTTTACCCCATTGCTCTGGCGTGTCTTCTTTGGGGTCATCAGTGGACCGGAAAGAAGCTCCTCTTTCATTGCGATAATCAAGCGGTAGTGGACATTTGGACCTCAGGCTCTTCCCGAGACCCCCTTATTATGTACCTTGTCCGCTCCATTTTCTTTACTGCTGCCACCAATCACTTTACAGTCCTTGTCACTCATATTGTCGGCACGAGTAATGTTATCGCTGATTCCTTATCTCGTTTGCAGATGTCCCGGTTCCGTCTTCTCGCACCAGCAGCAGATTTGGAACCAACTCTTGTCCCTCAGTCGGCCGCGACCCTTTGGCAGCCCGCCTAACTTTTCTCCAGTCCCAGGCAATAGCGGATTCAACCCGCTGCTCCTACCAGGCAGGCATTCGTCGATACTCTAACTTCTGTGCATCCAGGGGGTGGCCAAGTTTTCCAGCCACAGAGACTACATTACGCTTCTTCGCAGCCTACCTTGCTGATCAAGTCAGCTTCAAGACCATAAAGTTATACATGGCAGGAATCCGTTTTGCCCACATTGAAAACAGCCTACCAGATCCCTTCTTGGCAGCACCCCTCCTTCATCTCCTCCTGCGTGGAATCAAGCGCACCTTGGGCCTCACATGTCGTCAGCGCCTCCCTATCACTATGACCCTTCTTCGACAGATTAAGGAGGAGCTAGTTCGTGCTCCTGACTACTTACCGACAGACAAGTTGATGTTGTGGTCGGCTTTTACCTTAGCCTTCTATGGCTTTCTGCGGTCCAGTGAATTCACATCACCTTCAGCATCTCAGTTCAATCCGCTAGTGCATCTGTCCACCACCGATGTCTCCTTTACATCTGAAGGCATCCAAGACGGATCCATACCGGCAGGGTTGCTCACTATTTATTGCCCCATCTCATCGTTCTGTCTGCGCTGTGCGAGCCCTGAGGAAGTACCTTGCTCTGCGTCTAACCAGCGGTACTTCTCCACTGTACGTCTTCCAATCTGGCAATTATCTCACCAGGGCTAAAGTCACCACTATCATCCGCACCCTCCTTCAACGGCTTGGTATTTCTTCAGAGCTCTATGCATCCCACAGTTTCAGGATCTGCGCCGCTACATCAGCAGCTGAAGCCGGTCTGCCTCCTTGGCTTATCCAAACACTAGGAAGGTGGTCCAGCAACTGCTACACCCTCTCTATTAGAACTCCGCCTTCTGTTCTCCAGAAGGTTCCTGGTCTGTTGGCTGCCACAGACACCTCAGGACAAGGGGTATGGAACCCGCTACTACAACGTGTCACTCCTAGTCTTCCATAATTGTATAGTATAATATGCAGGCAGTATTTGGGATGTATTTTGGGTGCACACCTGCTACTTTTACCTCCGCGTAGCAGGCCGGGTGGGGCCCCCACCCCACCTTAGTTTATTCACTCCTGGGTGGGGATGCGCTCCACTCGTTGCCTCATCCGTTACCGTGCAGGGTGTGTCGCTGCCACCCTCACTGCACTGCTCATTGCTAGGGTGTGTTGCTGCCACCCTCATTCCATTATGTATATTACTAGGGTGTGTCGCTGCCACCCTCATTCCATTAGGTATATTACTAGGGTGTGTCGCTGCCACCCTTATTGCTCTACTCAGTTTTGGGTGTGTCGCTGCCACCCTTATTGCATGCACTTTATGGGGTGTGTTGCTGCCACCCTTGTTTTACCCCAGGGTGCACCCAACAACCTTTAGTCCCATTTACTGCCAAAGACTGTGTATTTTATCTTGGACTACATAGTTTAGCGATTAAGTTGTTAATGGAAATTTTACTCATAAAATAGAGTTAACTAATTAGAGCGTACTTCAGCCATTGTTTCATTATGATTTACTTTGCCCTGGGTGGCAAATATGTTGCTATCGCACATAAAGAGCATTGCGTGACTCAGCTCTGGTTCAAGAGCTCCTTGTTTATCTTAGATTACATCAATAACTGACCTTCAGTTGTTTTTACAAACTTCGGTGATAACAAGTTTTCATTGTTAGTAGCTGTAATCAATACTATGTTATACTTATATCCATCAATGCTAGCTGTGTGCTCCTTTGTTTTGTTCACTTTGCGTGCACGCGTTGTATTTTCCAATAGTAGTTTACTACGCATTAGTTTCTGATTTTTCCCTGCCACACCCGCCCTCAATTCAATAAAGCTGGACTACTGGCTTGGGTGCACACCTGCTACTTTTACCTCCGCGTAGCAGGCCGGGTGGAGCCCCCACCCCACCTTAGTTTATTCACTCCTGGGTGGGGATGCGCTCCACTCGTTGCCTCGTCCGTTACCGTGCAGGGTGTGTCGCTGCCACCCTCACTGCACTGCTCATTGCTAGGGTGTGTTGCTGCCACCCTCATTCCATTATGTATATTACTAGCCTAGGGTGTGTCGCTGCCACCCTCATTCCATTACGTATATTACTAGGGTGTGTCACTGCCACCCTTATTGCTCTACTCAGTTTTGGGTGTGTTGCTGCCACCCTTATTGCATGCACTTTATGGGGTGTGTTGCTGCCACCCTTGTTTTACCCCAGGGTGCACCCAACAACCTTTAGTCCCATTTACTGCCAAAGACTGTGTATTTTATCTTGGACTACATAGTTTAGCGATTAAGTTGTTAATGAACCTTGAGACAATCAGACGCATTACTTGAAGCTTTACACTTGAGGCCTTTGGCATTTATTTATGTTCTGTCACATGATCCTTGCCAAATATAAGGAATATCTGTAGTTTATAGAATATCAAATGTAAACAATGTTCAGAGTCCAAGAAGTATAATCCATCATAGCTTCTTATCTATTACAATTTTTTACATCCTAGTCTAATGTAATCGAGCCTCGCAAAACGTATCTTAACAAAGGTTCCAGTCAGCTATTCACATGCTTTAAGCACATGCTTTTCCCCCCTTCTTATTATCCTATACCGCACTTGCCGGTTCATTCTTTCTAGGGCTTTGGTACCGACTCATCTAAGTTTCCCTCCCACCCTCCCATGATTGGAACCTTTTTTTAGCTTCACGCATCTGTAATTATTATAGCTATGCATAAGCTCTAAGCTCTGTCAGTCGTTATATATCAGGATTATTATTTTACCAGGAATAAAGATTGGCGGCAGGGAAGTGCAACCCTTGGCTGCACTTTACCCCACAGTAAGGCTCAGCCCTTAGAGACAGGTTTGAAAAAATAACCATTCCAGGGTGGGTACCGCCGGTCCCACCTGATCTGTACTCTCCCCAGGTAGGGCACCCCCCTCCTGGTTCTCTTAGTCCCCCGTGGCTATGGGATATGGGCCTCACCCGCTGGAGACAGGTCTGGACCATTCAGTTCAGGGTGGCTACCACCAGTACCACCTGACCTGTTCTCCACCCAGTAGGGCACTCCTCTCCTGGTCCTCTGAATCCCTAGTTATACCCGTGCTTCTCTGCCACCCACATTTTGCTCATTATCTGTTGGCTGTATTATATGTACTATATTATACGCACTAAGTTGGGAAATAGTACCATTCTCGAAAAGGGTTCATTAATTGGATATAAATTCTCTGTAGAGAAAAATGGAAGCAGTTAAAGTTTGGAGAAAAAGTGCAGGATTGCAAGGATGAAAGTGCATATCATTTATTTAATTTTCAACAAAATTGATTTTGTGACAGCTGGTGATCAAGAAATCACAATTGCCATTCTTTTGGAATTTTTATTTTTAGCTGTTTTTTTTTTTGTCTCTCTAGTTAATTTTCATAGCTTTCATACATTGTAGCTTTTGGCATTTTTTTCTTTGTATTTAAGAAAACAAAACAGGCTGAAAGCAATAAGCTACAAGTCACAATCATGACAGCATGATAAAAATTATAATTATCAGTCGGAACATAATTATTATGGGTGGGGGGGGGGGGGGGGATGAGATCAAGTGTATGTAAAGCGCCATGAGACATGTGCGCTATATATTTAAGTCTCACTATTATTATTATTATAATTATTATTATTATTATTATTATTATTATTATTATTATTATTCCCTTTAAATTGAGGACCACCTTGCTGGGAGATCAAGCATTTGTCATCGCTGCTCTTACACTATGGACTTTCAAAGGAACTGCACTAGATTTAATTGCTTCACACATGAAAAAATGCCAACTAAAGACTTAACCTACATTGAGAACAGCTTAAAGTTAGTTGTGTATACTCTATTTAAAATATACGTCTTTATTTTTAATCAATAGTCATTTTAATAATTGTAATATTTGGTAAATATAATTCTAGGGGTATTTTTGTACATGTTGTAGCTTAAAATGAATCTCAGGTCAAAATGATTTCAAACAAGTTTAGTTTTGATTTTCTTTTGTTCCAGATTAATTGACATAATCCTGAGACAAAGAAAAGTACAAATCAAACTGGTTTTAAACTTAACAACATACACATTCGACAATAGGGAGCTTATGCAACGAGGACTTCAATGCCAAGGAAAACGCCACTTGAATAAAGGATTTGTGCTATTTTAAACTACCTTGCAATTGTTCCAATTTGTTTAATTTGTCTAATACCCCATTCACACCAATGCTTAAACATGTTTAAATGTTAATGTATATGACTCATACTACCTGGAATGGTAATAAAAGTCAATAATTAAAAGTTGCTTTTAGTAAAGATTTCACTCCAACTATTACAGCACGTTTGGGGGTATTTTACTAATTAAAACCTGTTTTAAACTAAACAACAATTAAACGTTGGTGTGAATGGGGTATAATATGACTGGATTGTCCCGGAGCTAAATTTGTAGGGTCAGCCTTTAAGTTCAAAGGAAAATTGACCATTGTGTGTGTTCCATTCTCCACGAAACCTATAATTTGATCATTTCATGTTATTGTTTTGCAGGGAAGACAAAGAAATGTACCAAAATGAAAAAGGCATGTGCATAAGCATTGTTTTCGCTCATATTAAACCTATTGTTTTGTGTCATTATCTTTGCCATTGCCGTCGTGGTTGCGTAAGCTCCCTAATGATGACATGAAGTCGTAGAAATGTCATGTAAAGTATCTGTCGTTAATTTTCCTTATAAAACATTTTTAAAAGTAATTATTAATGTATTTAGCCATTAAAATTATACTGTATCATTGTACATTGTAAGTTTTAATAAATATAATTATTATTAATTTTCACATCTGGTTGACCTTGAGAGGACCAAATTTTGCTAGTATGCAGATTTCTAAAATTGACTGCTCACAAATACACTGTAGATGTCAATGAATTGACATGTTTTGACATGTTTTAAAGAAATGTTCAAAAGAAGTTAGAAGTAGAAAAGGTAAATTGACCACCGTAAAAAGATTCAAATAGCTGACGTTTCGAGCGCTAGCCCTTCGTCGGAGCGAATCAAGGAATTGTGGGTAGTGTGTGGTTTTATATAGTAAGTGGTGGAGCTACACTATTGGTGGAAATTTGGTGACGTGAAAAACAAATGTAAATTAGTTGAATGAAAACCGTTCGTTGATTCCGTGGGGTTTGAGACTGCCGATTTGAAAGATGATTTTTTGTTCTAGGTTTTTACGGCATTCTGTGTTACCCTGGTGTAGGGAAAGGCCGCAGATTGTCATGTGTTGCTTAGAATGGTTAGCAAGATTAAAATGACGCGCGACTGGTTTGGATGCGTCTCTGTCATTTTTTTCAACGTCTCGGAGATGTTCACGAAAACGGTCGCCCAGTCTCCTCCCTGTTTCGCCAATGTATATCTTTTTGCAAAAAGTACATGTTATGCAGTAGATAACATTTACGGAGGTGCATGTAAAGCGATCAGTGATTTTAATAGATCGTTTGGGTCCTGTTATTTTGTCCGCGTTGTGAATGAAAGGACAAGTGTTACATCGTGTGCGTGTGCATTTAAAAGTTCCCGGTTCATCGTCAGATTTCAGTGCGCTCGTAACTAGAAAATTGCCTATGTTTTTGTCCCGTTTGAATGAAATTAGTGGGGGTTGTGAAAAAATTCTGCCAGTCTCGGGGTCGTTTTGGAGTAATTTGAAATTTTTTAAAATGATGCTTTTGACTGTGTTGTTGTGTGGGTGGAAAGTGAGTGTGAATGGAATTCTCTCGTTCTCTTCCTTTTTTGGCGTTTGTAGTGCTGATTGTCTGTCGATCTGTTGTGCACGTTGTTGGCCCGTATTAACAACAGAGTCAGGGTACCCACGTTTCTTGAAAAACTGGCACATTTCTTCTGATTTGTTGGAGAAATCAGAGTCATCACTACATAGACGTCGAAGTCTGAGAAATTGAGAATATGGAATGGCGTTTTTAACGTGCGATGGATGTGAGGATGAATGTAACAGATAACCGTGGGAATCTGTAGGTTTGTAATGCACACTTGTGGATAAACTGTTGCCGTTGATTGAAATATTAATGTCAAGAAAAGCGACTGAGGTTTCGGAAATTTCCCAGGTATATTTTAGAGCTGGATGAAAAGTATTGACAGAAGTTATGAATTGATTAAGTTCCTCTTTACTGGAAGAGGTAGCGCCAATGCAATCATCGATGTAGCGGCCGTAGAGTTCGGGTTTGGTTCCGTGGTACTGATTAAAAAATTTGTCTTCGATGTAGCCTACAAAACGGTTAGCGTAGCTTGGTCCCATTTTGGTGCCCATGGCGACTCCATTTACTTGTTTGTAGTAGTTTTGGGAAAATGAAAAACAGTTTAGTGTCAAAACTAATTCGGCTAAGCGGAGCAGTGTTTCTGAGCTTGGGTTTTGAATGGAGCGCTGGTCGAAAAAATATTTTAGTGCTTGAAGTCCTTCGTCATTGGGGATGACGGTATATAAAGAGGTAATGTCCATAGTGAAAATTAATTTGTTTTCGCTGGGAAAACTGAAATCCCGGAAAATTTCGAGTGCGTGATTGGTGTCCTTAATGTACGAGGGTAGTGATTTGACAATGGGGGCCATGATTTTGTCTAAATAGCTAGAAATTAGTTCGGTAGGACAGCTACAAGCGGAAACAATTGGTCGGCCCGGATTGTTTGGTTTATGAATTTTTGGTTTGAAATAAACGCGTGAGGTTCTAGGAGTAGTGATGATGAGATTGTTGGCGGTAACTGGTAATTGTTGTTTAGTAATGAGGTCTTGGATAGTTTCTTTGATTTCAGTTTTCCCAGCGAAAACAAATTAATTTTCACTATGAACATTACCTCTTTATATACCGTCATCCCCAATGACGAAGGACTTCAAGCACTAAAATATTTTTTCGACCAGCGCTCCATTCAAAACCCAAGCTCAGAAACACTGCTCCGCTTAGCCGAATTAGTTTTGACACTAAACTGTTTTTCATTTTCCCAAAACTACTACAAACAAGTAAATGGAGTCGCCATGGGCACCAAAATGGGACCAAGCTACGCTAACCTTTTTGTAGGCTACATCGAAGACAAATTTTTTAATCAGTACCACGGAACCAAACCCGAACTCTACGGCCGCTACATCGATGATTGCATTGGCGCTACCTCTTCCAGTAAAGAGGAACTTAATCAATTCATAACTTCTGTCAATACTTTTCATCCAGCTCTAAAATATACCTGGGAAATTTCCGAAACCTCAGTCGCTTTTCTTGACATTAATATTTCAATCAACGGCAACAGTTTATCCACAAGTGTGCATTACAAACCTACAGATTCCCACAGTTATCTGTTACATTCATCTTCACATCCATCGCATGTTAAAAACGCCATTCCATATTCTCAATTTCTCAGACTTCGACGTCTATGTAGTGATGACTCTGATTTCTCCAACAAATCAGAAGAAATGTGCCAGTTTTTCAAGAAACGTGGGTACCCTGACTCTGTTGTTAATACGGGCCAACAACGTGCACAACAGATCGACAGACAATCAGCACTACAAACGCCAAAAAAGGAAGAGAACGAGAGAATTCCATTCACACTCACTTTCCACCCACACAACAACACAGTCAAAAGCATCATTTTAAAAAATTTCAAATTACTCCAAAACGACCCCGAGACTGGCAGAATTTTTTCACAACCCCCACTAATTTCATTCAAACGTGACAAAAACATAGGCAATTGTCTAGTTACGAGCGCACTGAAATCTGACGATGAACCGGGAACTTTTAAATGCACACGCACACGATGTAACACTTGTCCTTTCATTCACAACGCGGACAAAATAACAGGACCCAAACGATCTATTAAAATCACTGATCGTTTTACATGCACCTCCGTAAATGTTATCTACTGCATAACATGTACTTTTTGCAAAAAGATATACATTGGCGAAACAGGGAGGAGACTGGGCGACCATTTTCGTGAACATCTCCGAGACGTTGAAAAAAATGACAGAGACGCATCCAAACCAGTCACGCGCCATTTTAATCTTGCTAACCATTCTAAGCAACACATGACAATCTGCGGCCTTTCCCTACACCAGGGTAACACAGAAAGCCGTAAAAACCTAGAACAAAAAATCATCTTTCAAATCGGCAGTCTCAAACCCCACGGAATCAACGAACGGTTTTCATTCAACTAATTTACATTTGTTTTTCACGTCACCAAATTTCCACCAATAGCGTAGCTCCACCGCTTACTATATATAAAACCACACACTACCCACAATTCCTTGATTCGCTCCGACGAAGGGCTAGCGCTCGAAACGTCAGCTATTTGAATCTTTTTACGGTGGTCAATTTACCTTATCGACTCAGTCGATAAAACTAAATTCTCGTGTTTCATCCCCCCACCGACGCAGCACCACAGTTTCTCTAGAAACTAACCCCATTCATTAGCAGTAGAAACCCTGTTCATGTGTTTTTTTTTTTTTGCAAAACTTAAGTCTTTGTAACACGCATGCTTGCCAAGAGATAATATATGCCCTGCTATGATTTGCTTACTATTTCAAAGAGAGCCATAATTATGAAACCTTTGATGAACTACTTTGTTTTGTCCACATCAGCTGCTAGGTGAAACAGTGCTTTTTAAAAGTTTCTGTCAATTTCTTTTTGGCTCAATACCCTAAAAGGTAACGTGATAATTCTAACGGTTGTCATTTTAGATTTAAGCACCTAAAACGGTACCAATCTACAAAATAATTTTGACCCCTTAAAGGTGTGACAAGCACTTCAGTCTGTAATTTTTTTATGGGAGTTCCCCCAGGCCGAGAGGCCAAATCAATGCACAATGCTACATACATGTGCAGTGTACTTACAGGACTAAAAGATGCATGTATTTACCTTTCGACAAGAAGTTGAGTCACACCAATATGACGGCATACATGGAAAGTAAAATGGTTTCGGGATTCCATACTCTCCTGGGAATACTGCCTCAACATACCTGGTGAAAGAAAAGTAGATATTATAGAGACATGCAGATATTATGGATCCATGCGATGTAGATATGAGCTCTCTTTAGTTATTGGTTTCCCAACAACGACTAACACTTCATATCCGAAAGGTAGAGAAGAGATTGACCAAATAACTCATGGTGGAGAGAATTACCTCTTTCAGTACAAAAGCTTAAGGAAAAATTGTTGATGCGCATTCCTTACTGCATGCTCAAGCATGAGCAAGGGAAGTAATCTATAAACAGATAAAAGGCTGGTAGCCACTGCATTAATTTTTTTTAGATTTTACTCACTTGGATGGTCGGTGACCCCTACTTTTTTTGGCTAAGCAATTTTCTCTTCTATTGTTGTAATTCTCAACAGATTGTGAAAAAAATTAATAAACAAGAAATCAATAAAGGAAGTTTCAAATTTTCCCATTTTTTTAACCAACACAACATAGAATCCCACCAACTTGTTGCTGTAGGGTTTGCAAATGCTGTCATTTAAAAATAAGGTTTACTTTAAGGGACATCACCAGTTGATTTACTGTGCTTAATTAATAGACCCACTCATGTATAACTTTTTAGTGTTAGTGGGGTTAGATGCGGTAATTTACTGTATTTTTCCTTTAAAAAAAACACTTATTAAAAATTACATCATCAATGTGAATCCGCTTAAAGAGCATATGACACGAAATTTTTTTCTTCGGTTTCTTGTAGTTCAATATGTATAAAAAACGATTTCACGCTTTTACAGTGCTTGAATTTTCTAAAAAGCCTTTTTTTCGCCTTCAAAATACGCGCTTTTCAGCCTAAAAAGTGTCCCGGAGACTGGGATCTAGTTTAGCCCACGCGACGCAATTATGACGTCAGTACGGGTACATCGGCCATGTGAGTTCTATAACAAATGTTGACCTCAAATCCTCAATGTTGAGCGATTTGAAGGATTCGTAGACGTAGGAATTGACTGAAGGCTACATGGAAGAAGAAGAGAAACCAGGAGAAGAAGTGTAGGTTGTTATTGGCGAGATCGAACGAATAATACGAAGAAGAACCGGTCCCTTACTCTGGGTGTTCATGTAAACAGTGCTGGAAAACCTTTGCAGGCACCCTCGAGGTTTTTGTTTTCAAAAGAATACCACTACTACTCGCTTTTGATTGCTCAGTCGAAACAATATGCTAAATTCCAAACTGAGAAACACAACAGTCTTGTTTTCGTGGCTCAGGGATAAAAATGGAAAGCCACATCGGCAATGAGGAACGAGTGAATATGGGTGAGTAACACTAACAACAAAAATGAATACAGATCTCTAAAACACTGTTACATTTCAACCATTAGCTAGAAATACATTTGTATTTTATGAAATAAATTAACCCATTACTCTGTAATAAAATATACGCTTTGTCTCAAATTTGCATTTCACATGGTTTTCCTTTTCTTATTTTTGTTGTTTTCGGTACTTGGGGATAGTTTAAAAAAAAAAAGTGCTATAAAGCTGGATCTCTCTCTCTCTCTCTCTCTCTCTCTCTCTCTCTCTCTCTCTCTCTCTCCCTCCCTCCCTCCCTCCCTCCCTCCCTCCCTCCCTCCCTCCCTCCCTCCCTCCCTCCCTCCCTCCCTCCCTCCCTCCCTCCCTCCCTCCCTCCCTCCCTCCCTCCCTCCCTCCCTCCCTCCCTCCCTCCCTCCCTCCCTCCCTCCCTCCCTCCCTCCCTCCCTCCCTCCCTCCCTCCCTCCCTCCCTCCCTCCCTCCCTCCCTCCCTCCCTCCCTCCCTCCCTCCCTCCCTCCCTCCCTCCCTCCCTCCCTCCCTCCCTCCCTCCCTCCCTCCCTCCCTCCCTCCCTCCCTCCCTCCCTCCCTCCCTCCCTCCCTCCCTCCCTCCCTCCCTCCCTCCCTCCCTCCCTCCCTCCCCTCCCTCCCTCCCTCCCTCCCTCCCTCCCTCCCTCCCTCCCTCCCTCCCTCCCTCCCTCCCTCCCTCCCTCCCTCCCTCCCTCCCTCCCTCCCTCCCTCCCTCCCTCCCTCCCTCCCTCCCTCCCTCCCTCCCTCCCTCCCTCCCTCCCTCCCTCCCTCCCTCCCTCCCCTCCCTCCCTCCCTCCCTCCCTCCCTCCCTCCCTCCCTCCCTCCCTCTCTCTCTCTCTCTCTCTCTCTCTCTCTCTCTCTCTCTCTCTCTCTCTCTCTCTCTCTCTCTCTCTCTCTCTCTCTCTCTCTTATATCACTATTTTCCCTAAGTAAATTCCCTGTTGTTGTTGAAAAAAATAATTATTATTTTAGCCGTGTTCCACATAATATTCCCTGCATAAGGCCTGGGGCTTATATGCCACCAACAATAATTTGAACATGTAGACACAAAGGTGGCAAATGATAGTTATATACCAATTATTATTAATTGTGCTAACCTTATCCAGCTTATTAAATGTTGAAACAAAGAGTTGTTTTGATTGAGGAAAGTTGTATGATTGAAACTCTGACTTATTGGTGCTATTAGCCTTATTTTCATCTTGTCTGTTGGAAATGAAGATTTCTCAGAGCAGCTGGGCTGGGACAAAACTAGACCCATATCATCTTGTATACAGTGTACATGTATATGCCACTAACCATTATAATAATTCAATTTTAAGATTGAAAGCCACTCATCGCATGGCCTGGGTACTCCACTGCACAAGCAAGAGAACAGCATGGCCTTTACACCAGGCTGAAATGAAAGTTTTGCTTGATATGTACATGTAAATGACAATAAATAAATAAAAATCATCTTTTTATCACCCAGATACTTCTTATTTCATCAGAATAAAAAAAAAACACTCGACCTTTGGGGGACAGGGAAGTAAACCATTATGATATGAGGACATTTCACAAAACAGATGAGAAATACAGATTAGTGTTTTCTTCTATGGGACACTGCTCGAAGACAAGCATGATATCTAAGGTTTATTTCCTGGGGATAGGGGTTTGGTACTACCAAGGGCGTTTGAATAAAAAATGACCCGTCAGGAGTTATTCTGATACCTTTTAGGGTTTTAAGCCAGAAAATATGCTGACAGGAAATATGCTTAGGGGTAAAACATGATGTGAGCCAAACTCACAAAACAGGTCTCTAGTACCTTTTAGGGGTTCCCTTCAAAATTTCTAATGACCACTACTGTCCATTTTATGTGGGAGCCCCCCACCCTATAGGGTATATGTCTGGCCAATTCTTAGTTAGAAAAATTATCCATGGGTACTCCTGACCATCATGCATTACAAGATATATAGGTTACGGTAAGTGTGGCCCCAGCGGTTATGGAGTTTGAGCATCATCTTTAGCTTTGCAATGTGGTGTCATGAGTATTGTGAGAATGTGTGGAGTAATTGGCGTGAAAAATGGAAACCTTTTAGGGTTAATGGTCCCCAAGTAAGTATAAGACAAACTCATATAGCTATTTGTCCATTTAAAGCACCCTGTAATCTTTTCTTAATATCCCTTTGTGCTATTGGTGTACTTGCAACACTGTGACTGCTGTTGTGGACACAAAACCATTAACCAAAATACTCTGAAAACCATTTTGAAGGATAATATAAAGATGCACACTCAAGATTTATACTTGTTATTACTTTTAACACTATAAAGATTAGGACCTACAGTGTACTCCTTTGCAGCTGTAGACAACTAAATTGGACACAACTATTATAAAAAATATACAGATTTAGGCAAGGTACAATAATTTTAATAGGAAAGAGAATTGTTTGAAATCCCTATACTAATGGAAGTATCTTCTGAACCAGAATATTTTCTGCAGACAAATGAAGGAAATAATTCTGAAAAGCACCTTGTTTAGTCTAATTAAATATGGCAGTGTATACTGTTTTGTCATACTATATTTAAGAAGGTTTTCGATTTATATAATGAGTACATGTATACAGTGTAAATAAACAAGATGCATGCTCTTTGGGTTTTTTATTATTTTTTAGTCTGAACCAGACCCAACATGATTAAACCAGATCTAGAAAGAATCCTCATAATTCAACACCGCACCTTCGCTAAAATTATCTCATTTCCAAGCGGGCTTCTTCGTTTGTGGATCCTACGTGAGATAGCGATCAAAGTGTGCATGCCAAGTCGCCGCGAGTCGAGCTATAAAGAAGCAGTGTGGCATGTGGTTGCTCTCGGATTCGAAGAAGTCTGTACGGTTTTGTTGGAGAAATCGAACTCAGTTTACTATACCTGTCGGATAGGAAGAAAAGTAATGCACTGTTTGGTCCGAAGTTATGAATTGCTAGAGCAAATTGTCTTTTTAGGCGCTCAAGCCAAGCATTTCTTTTCGGTCTTTCCTCTCTTTCTGCCATGTTTGTTTTTAATGTGGTGTACACCTTTTTACGTCACAGGGCATGTCACGTGACCTTTTGGCCGCGCGATGGCGGGGACACTTTTTAGGCTAAAAGCGCGTATTTTGAAGGCGAAAAAAAAGGCTTTTTCGAAATTTCGAACACTTTAAAAGCTTGTAGTCGTTTTTTATACATATTAAACTACAAGAAACCGAAGAAAAAAATTTCGTGTCATATGCTCTTTAATATGGACACCCCATTAATATAGACAGTTTTCATGGTCCTTCGGTATCTGCATTAACAGGGTTCAACTGTATAATTATGATCATACATGTATAATTATATCAAGTGCTCACCAAGTGACAGTGCCATATATTGCGCACTGTGCCAAAAGCATGCAAAACACCCACGCCATATTGAAGTTTTCATCTGGTGATGGGTATCCAGACACCCGTTCCCAAGAGACTCCAACTCTTATAGTTTCAAACTGTGTAATCAGTTTGGCTGCAAGTCCCAAGCAGGTATTGGGTAAAAGACATGCTCCTGCTTTCTGTGGTCTGTAAAAAGGAATTGAAAGTCAAGTTTTATTAAATCTACTGTTAACTCTTTAACTCCCAAGAGTGCCATACATCAAAATTAATGAAAAAACCTTTTGATTTTCCAAACACCAGATACTCACCTCCTGTGTCAGACTTCCCACCCTCCCCTCACTGGGTAAAGCAGGTGACCATTACATACATGTACATGTATCACAGGGTCAATGTTTACAGCTGATCAAGCAAGCAACTGAGTGAAATTTCTACCCAACTGCTATACAATGCTTTGCGTATTCCATATTAAAAGGTAAGTAATGGAAAAAAATAATAACTACTTTGAGTAAACACTCTTTACATCATTATTAATAATATTAATACCTGGTCAAGGCTCTGTACTGCTTGTCATTATAGAATACAAAGTATGGCACCAGTGTTGCAATCCAGATTAAGGCACCAAGAAGCATTCCAAGGACAGGGCGTGAAAAAAACACACTGGAACAATAATTATTAAAATCAACTGTCAACGACCCTGAATGAATGATGGGAGGGGGGGAGGAGGGGGGGAGGGGGGGGGGGGGGGGAAAAGCTTAATTGTACCCTTTCAGGATTTTGAATACCACCCCTAACTGATGGCCCCTGATGAGCAAGTTATTGCCAAACAGAAATCAAGTTCAACAATGCAATCAATCAATGTTGCATGCTAAATTGATCGTTTCTGTTTTCACAAACACAAAAAAGACAATATCTTGAGCCAAAAACATTACAAAATTAAACTAACATTTTTCATACATATTACTCCAAAGAGCTGTGTGATTTAAAATTACCCTATAATGTATTACAAACAATCTTTTAAATAATATTTCTTCATATCTACCTGACACAGAAACAGAATAAGATGCTAGCAATGATGTAAAGAAGGAAAAGTACAAAGATCACAGTCACATCTGAATGCTTAAACACAAGAACCTGCAAAACCAATCAAAACAAGATGACAGTCAACTTAGAAAATTAACTAGCTACTATTAAATTAACATGAGTCACACTCCCCTAAGTATTCCAGGGAACTCACTTTGTACGCGGTTACCAAGCTTGTTGTGGCTAAGAACGAACGTAGTTTCGATCGAAAGTGGCGGTTTGTTTATTTGATACAGGATAATTCAATAGAAAAAAACAAATTTTAGCTTAAGTTTCTTAGCTAAAGCGATAGTGTATCGTGTGGTTTGTTCACATTACAATGTATGCGATTTTGTGTGATTTTTTACGAATTATGCGATTTTTCGTGAATTATGTAATCGGATGCGATTTGAAGCCGATTATGCGAAATCGCACAATCGCGTAATATCAGAAGCCCTGTTAAAGTATTGAAAATCACGCGAAAAGCAACAAAAACATTCGACTTGTTCTTCGTGCAATTTTCCAGAGAGATCTTAAAGGTTTCATTCAAATCTCGGACGTTACCAAGAAATATTCAAATGTTCATTTCAGTCTTGTGATTACTGGTCACACGTGACGGAGCATGGCTGTAACCTACAACATATCCATCTACAGTACCTTGAGTACAATCACCATCACAATAACAGAAATGAGTAGAAACAGCAGATTTTTAGTGAACCATGCACTCCAGTGCACCCAGTTAGGAAGCCCCATCATCTTCATTGATTCTTTCAAGCGCGCCTGTTTCTCAAGAACCAGCTCCTAATAAATTATTATAAAATCAAAGATGGTAGACTGTTAAGTCAACAGGTGCAGTTTCACAACATGGTTAAAAATATATATACATGTAGCATTTCCTTTGCAGTAAAAAAAAATCCCATTGGTACATCATACATTGTACTTACTTGGGTTTTTATTTACTGCGGTAAATGAGCCATTCCACATTTTTAGGTTTAATATTAAAATATTGTTTGACGTGATACCTTTCGCTTGTTTGTAAAATGAACCAATGTTTAATAAACTATCAAAAATAGGCTTTTCACCAGAACTGATTAAACCCCCTATTGGAACAGGATGTCTGTAGAATTGTTAATTTAAAAAGTAGGCATCCATTGAGTGGATTCAGAAACCCATAAGTGGGTTGAAATGTGTAACGCGCATTCACAGCTTCCGAATATTCATTTTTTGCTTAATTAGTACACTTAACCATATTTGGAAACCCCTCAGTCCCTCGAGATTGGAAGCAAGTTGTTCTAGCGAATTCATTGGTTAATATTTTTATCTTGATTTTCTAAATATGGCTGTAACAACTTCTTAGCAAAATTTTTTAATTGAATAATCAGAAGCTTGTACATTAGAGACAGTTGCATGTTTCAATCCACTTATGGGTTTCTGGTGGGTTCAACTGTGTTTGCATAGAAAAATACCTTGATAATAGTCATAGCTGAATACATCAGGCCTAACATAACCAACAGTGGCATCATCAGAGCGACCAACGTCATAGCAAAATCTGTTGTATAGCCTGGGTAAGGAAAAAACTGTACCAAAAGGAAAAACAAAACAGGGTACATGTAAACAGTCAATCAAGCAAGATTCAACCAACTTCATTAAAAAACTACTACTTAAAAATTTTATTAATGGTAATTCAAGCATGACCTTAAATTTTCATTATTATTAATGTATTAATTTGTGTTGCTCATAGTAAAGGAGGATATTACCGTCTTCCCAGCGTGCTTTGGGTAAAATTCGGGTGAATGACTTCCGGTGGAACCAAAGAACGCACATATTTTAGACAAAGTTGTACATGTACATGGATTTCCTCGCTTTAATGTAAAGGCATGGAAAGAAAACAAAGTGAACCTTATTCCTCTATTAATAAGGTGCCAGGAAATGTTTTTCCTAGAGTGGAGTGGACCCGTTGAAAAAAATTATCGTGGTATAGTTTGACTGTTGTCGTCCATGTCTGTTTGTAGTCATCAGTAATGTGTATTTTAAATTGGTTGGATCGATTAATAAAAGGCGAGTCAAAAGCCAAATAATACCCAATTCCAGTCATTTTAAGGTATATAAGCTTTCTCGAAAACCTAATTGACTCCAATAGACAATTTTCGTATTCACAGTATAGAACTGGAACTAGCGTGCAGTCGAGGCTCATGCGGGGGAATCTTTTCACATGCAAATATTTTTAATGATATTCCCCCGCATGAGCCTCGACTGCAAGCCAGTTCCAGTTCAATACCAAGAATACGAATATTGTCTATTGACTCCACGATTTCTTCCCAAATTTTGAAGTTGAAAGTGATCTATTTTGGCGGCTGTATGTTTTTAATTTAATTGAAAGTGACTAGCAGTCAGAAAATAGCGAGAAAAGCGAAGATCGATTTTGAACTAAAAATAACATAACTGTAAACAAACACAGCAGGACAGTCGTGTGCTGAGTACTGTAGTTGAGCTGAGTAGCTGTTGTTTTATATTTTTATTAGCGGGAATTATTTCACCAGCTCTGTTCACCAGTGTTAAATTCATTTAGTCAAAGAAAGCAAATATACGGATATTTCTTCTAAATAAATATAAGCAGGCATTGTTTTGAAATGGCACGACGGTTTATTGATTGAATCATGAATCTGTGAAGAGATCTGAAACGTCTACCACGTGATGCTTATCTCGGGTTTCAGCCCGTCTGGGAAGTAAAGCGGCCTTAAAGCAAACTGTAAACATAACCCGAAATGGAAAATATTCTGTAAAAGTGAATAGAATAAATAGGTTAATGTAGATTTCTTGTGACAGGTTTCCAATACGATCAACTGACCTCCAACCTCAACGGCGTCTGTGTAAAATGAGTTGCTTGCGGGTCACCGCCGTTTGATAATATAGTTTGCTTGCAGTGCAAGCCGGGAAGCTGGTAATATCCTCCTTTGCTCATAGTGGTGGTGATGATGACAATGATGATGATGTTGATGAGTAATGGTGGTGGTGATGGTGATCGATGATGAGATGATCAAATGGTAATTATGGTGATATTGATGATAAAGACAAAGAAGATGGTGATCACTATGAAGTCCCAGTGGAATGTGGTACGGCAGGGCATGATAATGTCCTATTTCACTTACCTGCATTTTCACTGGAATCATATGTTCAAAGTTAGACTGCATTTGCATAATAGCCATATCCACTGCATACTGTAGCGGCAAAAACTTATCACGATACATGTACTGACCATACCTAAAGAGAATAAAATATAAATTTATTTAATAATAAATGTTTACTTAATTAATAACATACATTCATACAGTCCAATCTATGAAGTCTTTTTAATAGTATTTTTAAGTTACATGTAATAAAATAATTATGACTGTAAGGGCCTCGAAAGAAAATAGACCAATTCATTGACAAGCATATAAATTACCCGTCATTGGGGTTATCTGGCAGGTATGCTGGATATGTTGAGCCTGTTTCCCATGATAAATAACTTGAGCTTAAGCGAATCGCATATCTGACTTGCTTAGGAAGTTTGTCCTTATCTTCAATGTAAAACTCAATGGCTGAAATGAAAATCAAACTTTTATTAATTAAGATAAACAAATCTCAGGATCTGCATTTATTTAAAAATATGTTGTGGCTAAAATTTTTCTTAATTAAATTTTAATGTCTATTTTTCAATACAGCTCTGACACCTCGATGGAGGATTATCAGCTGGGCATTTGGGCTAGTTAACATAATAATCATAAGCTCTGAAATCAGGCTCCTGAATGCCTTATGAGTTGCCTGCGGGCCTTTATTACAAAAATAGATTTAACAGCTGTACAAATGAATTGTAAAAGATAAAGATTGATCCCCAGTTTGATTTTTGTTTTCTTTCATCTCAGTTTATGGTAATCAAATCTGAGACAACTTAGGAAAATTAAAATTAATTAAATAAACTGGTTTGAAAAAGAAAAAATTGAACTACCATACATTTTTGTATAAAGAAAATAATTATGTGTATTACAATGTAACCATTAATATTCAACCATTAAATTATGAGCTGAAGATTTCTGTTACATGATAACTGATGGGGTCAATCGGCTACTATGCATAGAATTGGAGAGCAGATCATCTATAAACTAGCAGTTATCACAGATTATGGAGTTCGAAGGAATTTCCGGCGAAAATGAGCCCCTGAAAAAAAAACAATAGGGGCAGCCATTTGGAAGACCGTCTACGAAAAAATCTCAAATTTTACTGCATGTAAACACAGGACAACCAACACGAAATTAGGATTGCGCGATTATACATGCAGTTTCATGTAAACCTCTCTGATGCAGGCCTTATGCTCCTGGCATGTTTAACCATGCCAGACTGGTCTGCACACAAGAGGGGCCTGACTAAATAACACTCTGGTCCTCTAGCTATAGGTTGAGGGTTTTGCACAGGGCTTGCAGTCAAACCGGATGTTCCCTTGCGCGCGACTTTGCAACTTTGTCACGCAATGTTGGTAATTTAATCGTCAAGTTGCTCGAGCAAGTTGCAAACGTTTCGGGAAGTTCGTTTGGCAGAGTTGCTTCAGTCTATTTGTTTTCGCAGAAGATTCGACAAGTTGACTTTTCTGGGTGGATTTCATGGCTTCTTCATTTTGACATCGAAGTGACACGATATCGCTGCCCAAGAGAGAGCAAGTGATTGCTTTATGGTCATCTGGTTATAAACAACATAAAAAATAAGCGCAAGATTACGTCTTTCGCATCAAACTGTTTCAAATATAGTCCATCGATTTCTGCGAATTGGCTCCGCGGTTCCAGGTAAACCTGGAGGAAAAGAACGGTCCGTTTCCTCTCCACATGTTGTAGAATTTGTTGAATATTGTAAGACATTTAAACAAAGAACATTTACTTCGGAAATTCAGCAAGCCCTTATTGAAAATTGTGTTTGTACAGCAGCAAATCTTCCCGCTAGCTCAACGGTCTGTGATATTTTGAAGAAAGATTTACAATTCACTTGGAAGAAACTTTCCGTTCGTCCGGAAGAATCATTCACAGCGGGTCAATGTTTATAAAAGTCCCCAACTCAACATCTTTATACGAGATTCTTACAGTATTTGGTCATCGTCTACGTTTCTCAAAACAGTCACCGCTTGCTTTATCCGTTGAAGAAGTTCTTTGTATTCCTGTATCGGTTCTTCCACGAAGAAAGATGCAAATCTGTCTTCGAAATACTAAATTAACACTTGAAACATGGCGAACACCATTCATCAACATGACATGACACAAGGAACTCGGCGGGGAATCTACCCAAAGCATTTGCAACTTGCTCGAGCAACTTGACAATCAAATTACCAACATTGCCCAACAAAGTTGCAATGTCGCGCGCAAAGGAACATCCGGTTTGACTGTAACAACCCTACCCTGTATCTACCTACACTGTACCCTACACTTGTTGCTGAAAAAACTTCATTTTATTGCTGAAATCTCAAAAAAAAAAAAGACTACAACATAAGGCTGAGTAAGTGAATCCATGCCCTCCAATCCTGGCTGTCTGCATTCCATACTGTTGGCCATAACTTAAAGGGACACTAGCTGTCATCCATTCACATGCACAGACCAGGTTCACTTCCAGTCTACTTGAAAACATTTGGGTGCCATTATGATCTTGAAATTATCGGTGTCAGAAAATGTTCATTTTCAGCATATAATATGCGATGATTTTTAAAAAACCAGACATGTTTTATGGTGGAAGGGAAATAATTCTTTAACTGTGGATAAAAAATTGCTGATAGGGGTTGGGGTCCAAACCAAACCATGGGATGGGTATGGATATTTCCCGGAGCAACACATTAGAATGGGAGGAAGATCTTCATAGCAAAGATTTTTTTTCATCTCATTAACTTACCCCCAAAATACTTGTCATCATTTTCCGATACCTCCACTGCCATGCTAGCACCAGATGACCAAGTCTTCCCAGTGGCAATGCTACCGTTCACTACTTTCAATTGTCCATTTGTAAGGTTCTCTACCCTTACCATCAACTCTGACACTGGAGTGGCGGCAAACAAAACAGTCAGTGGTTTACACAACTGTATATGTTACAGGTAAAATCCATTCTCAGGTTGAATAAGTATTCAAATGAATATATTAACTAAATGTGTAAATGGTATTCAATTCCTCCAATCTTGGTCAGAAGTTTTGGGACACTTAACCTTTTTCCCCACAAATAAACTATAATTGTCTTATTGTCATTACCTCCCCCTCCCCACCCCCAATACAATGTTGAGTTTTATGCATATAACCAAGCCACCATGTCTCAACTTTGTATTGGGGAGAGGCGGGGGGGGGGAGGAGGGCCGGGACCTGGAAACGGAACCATAGTTTCTCTCTTCTAAAACATTTGTCATTGTGTAGTATTTTCTCAAGTGTCCCAAGCTACATGTATTATTTTTGTCCACAGTTGTAGGTAAGCTTACCCTGTAACCCTAACACAAAGCTAACCATCATTCCAAGCACAAAGATACATGTACATGTAGCTAGTGATGTGATGGTTAGCTTTGTGTTAGAGTTAGCTTTGTGCTGGGGTTAGGGGTTACCTAGCTTTCATGTCCAATCGAGACTGAATACTGGGTACACAATTAACCAACATTGAAGACTCATTCAACCTGAAACCAGATTTACCTGCAACATACAAAGTATACAGTGCACTGTACATGGATGATTTAATAAATGGCCACACAGGTAGCACACATGTAAATTAAGAACTAGGTATTTATGATAAAAATTAATACTCCTCTGTAATAAACACCCATTGGCCAGTGTTTTTTGTCTTTTATTGCCTAAAGAACAGAAAAATATGATGTTCTGACAGATTTTAGGCAAAATGAATGAAATTTCTACAAAATGACAGCAAAATTTCAGTTGACCTTTTTTTTGCCTTCCACGTGATTTAAATTGGACGAAAATTAGTCAGAAGTCTTTCAAAACTTTGAATCAAAGGTTCCTACATGTAAAGCTATAACTCGTGAAAATGGAACGCTCTTTTTAATTTATGTACTAAGTGGATGGCGACCATGCAGAAGTCATTTTTAAAAGTTTAAATAAAGCAAATTTTGTTTCAAACACAATGAAAACATCTTTAGTTAGCATGATGCAATATGCATTGTGTGAAACGAGACACCTGGATGATGTAATGCATTAAATTTGTTGGTGTAGGGATGGAAGCCACACGCTTGTTATAATTATTTGTAAACAGAATACACTTATCTGTAAACTGCAAATGGAGTTTAAAATTAAGTATTATAAACAGACTATGCGCTTCTACAAATTCTCTGTTTTCTTTGTAGTTTCGCTCGCCAAATTAAGATAAAGCCTTTCCAAACTCTCAGCCTTTATTCCAAGTATTCCACCATGCTAAAACATCACAGAAAGCCATGTTTGGTTTCACGAGCGCTTGACATTTACAATTTCAAGGAATTCAATTTCAAGAATTCACACTTTTCAGTGTCATTGAAGATGGAAACCTTTATGTCCATAGAAAACCATTTAAAACAAAGATGTTTTGGCTATTTTTTTTTTTGTAGAATGAACTGAGTTCGTAGTCAGGCAAGTTTATAAAATGGTAAGTTCTTTAATGTCGCCACGTCGGTAGCTGAACTCGAGTTTTGAATTATTTTATTTATATAATTATGCGCTGTAATTTTTGTGTAAGTTACATGACCGGTAGATTGTCTCAGTCACTTGGAGAATTTTGCACGAACACTGATGAACTGCCATTATATTGCCTAGTAGCGAAATTTTGTTTCCTGCTGGTGACATTTCACTGATGACCGCAAATTTTCTAAGAGGTCCTGAAAATGCGACGAAATATCGCCCTTTAATTGTTTCAGCGAAATATCGCTCTAAACGCCACAAAATTTTGCTCGAAAGTTCGCAAGAACAAAGAACGAAATTCATGCATTTCGCTTGCATGATTTTTTCACAATACTGTATGACAAAATTCAATTCATACATTTTTGTAGAAAATGAAATAAAATAACTTGAATTGTACATTGCACAAGTCAAATCTGACGAAGAACTAGTCATTTTAGACAGAAACAAAGTACTCGAAGAGGCAAATCGCACGGATACATACATGTATATCCCAAAAAGGCATATTGCAAAGAGCCATCACGCAAAGAGGCATCACGCAGAGACATCACACAAAGAGCCATTATGCAAGGAGGCATCACGCAAAGAGATATCACACAAAGAACCATTACGCAAAGAGCCATCACGCAGAGGCATCACACAAAGAGGCATGACATGCAAAGAGCCATCACGCAAAGAGGCGTAACAAAAGAATCTCGAATCCTGGCCTTACTCAGTTCTTGTAAGATTAGGTTTTATAAACGTAAGTAGCAAAGTAAAATGGTTTTTGAACAAGACATTCCATTTTCGTCCCCTCGTGCTGTCCTGATTTAGTACCAGAGGCATGCCTTGGTAGAGGTACTACAGCAAGTAAGAAATGCAGGGTGGGATGAAAATGAAAAAATCAGCTTGCCCTTCGGGCAAGCTGCTACTTTAGTTTACTAGCCCGGTGCTCTGAAGAGCTAGCCCAAAAGTAAATTAATTATTAAAAACAAACAAATTTAAACAAGGGATGAATATTACACCAAGAGGTAAAAAATCTCCAACTGTGTTCGCTCCCGACGGCGAATGTTGCGGAATAAATAATAAATTACGAGAAAGACTTATTTTTGCGCTGGTTATGAAAGTTATGATCGATTGATCAATGGAACTAGTACTCTTATTCGAAGTCTTTCGCCTTTGGATAACGTAAAATATCTTGCAAGCCCTTTCGGAAGTTTGATCCAACAAAAATAACACATTTTATATCACGTGACTTGCTTGCGAGTATCAAGAGATTAAATTACGCACAGCGTTCTACGCGTACACGGCAAACGGCAGCTTGCAGTTTATTATCCTTACTTTTCCTCGAATCGTAAAATAAATCCACTAGAAAAATCGAAGTTAATTCACATGTTCATGAGTTTGGTAAACGTGAAACAACTCACTTTCCCATGGAAATGGCAAACGACAGACGACAAAAATATTTACCGTTCGTGGGAAAAACAATCTGTCCAGTATTATAACGCAACGACTGTGTCGGCAAATGTTCAAGTTGTCTAGCTTTTTTTCGACAAGACAGATCCTAACTGGTTTACTTTGAACTTAATACAATGAAAACAACAGCGATTTTAAAGACCTAAAAGCAGAGGAGTGAGAACACAATTACGGCCGCTACTGTACATGTACATTATAAGTTAATTATTTACGAAAACGCATCATTCAATTCCATTTCTTTTGTTCACCGTTGATATTTTCTTACATTTTTAAAATGTTCCTCACATTCACTTTCACTTGATGAGAAAAGGCAACAAATATTGCTTGCCCGTCGGGCAAACTCCGACAAAAAGACACTAGCCCGACGGGTCGCTTCACTAGCCCCGGGCTATCGGACAGCGCTTTTGTCGCGCCCTGAAATGGAATCGAAAGCGATTGTATTTCCTTTCGTTTAGGGCATTGGCAATACATTGGTCAGGAGTATATATATCGGGGCACTTTCTCTCCGAGGTTGAAGTCAGCCATTCCTCTTTGAATGGTTAGTATGCTTACTGAAAACATTGTCCCGAATTTCCCCAGCCTTGAAACCAAATTCCAGGAGAAATTTCAACGTGTTGAATAGCTTGGATCTCTACACATGGTCTACCTCCGTCCTCGGACACCGGAATAAAGAAGTGTAGACGTGCAGTGGATTCATCTTCATGATACTCATCTATTATTTGCACTACAAAGAAAGGCCAGGACCTGTCCACCATCTTGGTAAATACTCGCTGATCTCAAAAGCACATCAATTTAATGTTCTACAATGTAAACAAAAGGAAATACAATCGCTTTCGATTTCATTTCTTACTTGCTGTATTACCTCAATCAAGACACGCCTCGGGTATCAAATCAGGACATCACGAGGGGACAAAGAAGGAATATCTCGTTCGAAAACCATTTTAGTTTGCTACTTACATGTACTTTTACAAGAACCGAGTAAGGCCTGGATTGGAGATTCTTTTGTTAGGCCTCTTTGCGTGATGGCTCTTTGCGTGATGGCTCTTTGCATGATGGCTCTTTGCATGATGGCTCTTTGCATAATGGCTCTTTGCGTGATGGCTCTTTGCGTGATGGCTCTTTGCGTGATGGCTCTTTGCATAATGGCTCTTTGCGTGACGGCTGTTTGCGTGACGGCTCTTTGCGTGACGGCTCTTTGCGTGATGGCTCTTTGCGTGATGACTCTTTGCATGATGCCTCTTTGCGTGATGCCTCTTTGTGTAATGGCTCTTTGCATGTACATGTACATTGTAGTTTAAACACAGAAACAAACATTTAACACACAAAAAAATAATTAAAAGTAAAAACAAACATTTAACACAACAAAAAATAATTAAAAGTATACAAAATGAAGAAATTGATACCTATTTTGATTGGTGGGAAGACAGCTAGAGGTTTCCTAAATTCATAATTTTCCTCCACATCAATTTTTTCTGACTCGTAGACAGCTGTAAGACCACAAAATAATCGTCTGAGTACTCCTAAAATACCTTACTCGCTCCATAATGGGTCCATTAGGTAAGGGGGTACACCTTAAACACTGCATGCTGGAAGTTCTGCCCTAAACAATTATTATATGGATTTTTAACACGTCATCAAAACGTAAATTAAAACAAAACTAAAAATGGGTTAACTCAAAAATGTTCTAGATAAGAGGATGGTGAAAAGGGCAAATATGCGACTGACTAGTGGGAGGGGAGCAGGAGGAAAGAAAAATATGTGCCTATATCTAAGGTCACTTAGATATAGGTCACTTGGATATAGGTTATTAAAAGAATTTAATAAGATAAAATTCTATCTTTGTATATAATTTTTAATCACTTGTACATATTCTCAAAACTGTATATAACTTTTTAAACACTTGTATATTTATATTTTTAAGTTTTACTACATTTATTGTAGTATGTATTTTGCGGTAGTTTTTATTGTTTTTATTAATTACTTTATTTTTATCTGTTGTATTATCTTTGAAAAGCCCCTTTGGGAAAGATAATAAACAATGTATGTATGTATGTATGTATGTATGTATGTATGTATGTATGTATGTATGTATGTATGTATGTATGTATGTATGTATGTATGTATGTATGTATGTATGTATGTATGTATGTATGTATGTATGTATGTATGTATGTATGTATGTATGTATGTGCCCTACGAGTTATCACAGGGAGCCCAAAGGGAGTCTAACTATAACATTTAGTTTGCACAGCAGTTAAGTTAAAACCCTTTCACTTCAATTATGGAGACATGTAGTGTAGTTCTAACTTTTCAGTCTGTGGATGAAATCCTATGGTGTGACCATTCAAATGAAACCTCTTCAGCAGTACTTTCGCATGGTACCATTTGTTTTTCAATAATTTTATTTTACAAAATGAAATTTGGGATTTTTCTTGTATTTTGGTATTTGGCACTCTTGGGAGTTAAAGGGATAAGCTATGTACAAAAAACTCAGTTTTTCTTGTCATCCGAAGACAAAAGTTAGTCACTCAGGCACTGCTAGGGCATCAGCCCTGGCTCCCCACCTCCTCCCCTCCTATTTTACATCCTTTTGTCCCAGATACAAATTTTACTTGCAGAGGAGGCTTAAGGTAATGACCTAAAGGTAATATTAAAGGTAGATGACTGTATATGTATGTGTCCAATTGAGCACATGGAATGAGACAGTCATGGCTAGTCAGCATCACACCTTGTAACACAACAGTCACAGGGGGGCAGGGGGGGGGGGGGAGGGATCAGTAGACAAGCCCACAGGGTTTATCTAAAACTGTTCTCCCCTGGGTTGGGAGTGATGATAATTTTATGCTGCCCTAAGGTCACCAAATTTACTGTGCCTTTCAATAACATGCAAAATTTGAAGTTCAATCCCAGCTAATGTTTACGTTTTATGCTGCCGTCAAACATAATATTATGGCGACAAACATTGGACCTCAGAAAACAGAAACTGACAAAAAGGTTAAGAAAATCCACCAATCACAACCCACAAACATGTGACCTTTGGACCATGTTGAGTACCATTTTACTCCCAGAGTCAATTATGCAGACATACAGTGTAGTTAACTTTTGAGTCTGTCAATGAAATCCTATGGTGTGAACATATTGAAAATGAAACCGTTTAAGCAGTACTTTTGCATGGTACCACTTGTTTTTCAATATTAAATTTTTACAAACTGAAATTTGGGATTTTATACGAATTTTTTTCTTTGGCACTCCTGGGAGTAAAAGAGTTTAGCACCCTTGTTTTCTGAGACATTAAGGCCCCGACCACACTAATGCGTTTTCAAAAGTCTCTGTTTTCATCTCGAAGAAAACGAAGCAAAATATTTTCGCCCACACTAGCATTTTGGCATCGTTTTCACCTGTCCACACTAAAACGGTCGAAAACGATGAAAACAATGAAAACGACTGGGATCGGCGATTGCGCATTTGTTAAAGGTGATAGATGTTCTGATTTGGACTGGAACCGATGGCATGTGACGCTGTCAATACGTTATCGTTTTCAAAAGTGTCCGTTTTCACCTGTCCACACTAGAGATTTTACGCCACCGTTTTCAATAATCTCCGTTTTCACCTGTCCACACTAGAAACGAAGTGTTTTCAAAACTATGCGTTTTCAAAAGTCTCGTTTTCGAAAGTCTCCGTTTTCATTAGCGTTTTCGGGCATTTTAGTGTGGACGATAGGCTAAAACGCATCAAAACGTATGCGTTTTCAAACAAAAATGCATTTGTGTGGTCGGGGCCTAAGTCTGCTATGATATTTGTGGTAGTCCAACCAAAACTGTTGTTGGAGTTTTAAACTCCTAAGTTTGCATGTTATTGAAAAGTGCAGTAATACCAACATGCACATTTCACATAAATTTCCCAATATGAATAAGGAAAACACTCACAAAAACATTTATCTTTTGCTGCATCTGATGTTCTACAATGTAATGAAAGAAAAACAAGCACACATTATATTTAGCGGAAAAGAAGTCTAACCCAGTAAACCCAGTGTATGGTGCTGACGTGCACGGAGTCAAATGAAATGTGACTCATTGACAACTTTTAAGCTGAAATTTGTTGAGATTTGGTAAGGTCTACAAGTATTGTGATTTTTTTATTATTTAATGAAATAACAATTATTTAAAAAATGCTTAGTAAACAACTTGTACAGGGTTAAAAAAAAGTCCCATCGGGATGTCCAGGACAAGCAGATTTTTGTGTCGGCCGGACAGGCAAGAATATGTAAAAGCTGCCTGTGAACTTAGTTTAAGTAACATTTGTGACCTCTCATGCAAAAACATTCCTAAGCCGTTGAATGGGATGGGGTGTCGTTCGAACGGCTTGAGCTATACGTTCAAAAAAAATCGTCAGCTGTTCGAATGGCTGGAGCTATCTGTTCAAAGAAATTGTCAGCTGTTTGAATGGCTTGCGCTATTCATTAAAAAAAAAATCGTCAGCCGTTTGAATGGCTCGAGCTATCTGTCCAAAAAAATTTTCAGCCATTCGAGCGGCGCAGACTACCGTTCCAAAACAATTTGCCAACCATTAAAATGGCTCGGGCTATCTGTTCAAAAACACAAAACCTCATCCGTGCAAAACAAATCGTCAGCCATTTGTGCTAGATAGATAGATATTAGATAGCAAGTGCTATCCATTCTGGACAAAAAAAATTATCCAGCCAGTCACGTTACGAACTTTGTAAATAATTATGCGTTGTTAACAAACTCCTCATGAATAGTCACAGTTCTTTCTCTGCTTCTTAGCCATCTTCGCTTTCATAACATTTAATTATCGATACACATTTTATTCAAGACTTAAGTTTTATTCAACAAGTTGAAAGTTTTTGATAGCTGTTATTCAGCTGTTCAAAATGCGGGTCAAAATGTTTTCTTTAGCCGTGTAACCATTGGTAGTGAGTCAATCATTTTTTTATGTAGCTGTTTCACCGTTTACAGCCAGCCGTTTACAGCCAGCTGTTTAGCCGTTCGACTTCTGCCATTCAAAAATTTTCTTCAGCCATTCAGCCGTTCGACCTCATCCATTCAAAAATTTTCTTCAACCGTTCACAGGGTTCTCCGGAAGCTCCGGCAACCGGCGAAAATCGCCATCTACTCGTCCTGGGCTGCCGGCTGGTCAGAAAATATTTGGGGGGAAGATAAGGACAAATCCATCCAATTTTCTTCCCAACACTTGTATGGTCATAAAAACAAATCCTTCGTAGCCATAAGATAAAACAAAAGTGATTTATTTCGGGCCATAATGTTTTTCTTTAGTATAAATTATATAATATTAAGGGTGGCAATAATTTTTTTCAGTGAATAATAAAAAGGTTAAAAACTGGCTGAAAATGAAATGATTTTTTTTTCATCTCTGTTGTCCCCAAAATGCACCAGAATGCGTCTCCAGCGTCTTCATTTTTAAATATTTCCGTGGGACCATGCCCCCGGACCCCCCTAGATAATCATGCCCTTTGGGCACTCCAGTGCCAGGTGCCGCCTACTTTCAATTTACAGCCAGGTAGTCTAATTTTTTTGGAGAACCCTGCGTTCAGCCATTCAACCTCATCGGTTAAAACATTTTCTCCAGCCATTCAGCTGTTCGACCTCATCCATTCAAAAATTTTCTTCAGCCGTTCCCTTTTCTCAGGGATTCTGACAGGGTGCGGGAAAAAAACTGAAATTGTGCGGGAAATAACTTCGATTGTGCGGGAAATTGTGCGGGATTGCGCAATCTTGTGACCAACCAAATATTCAATCACCAGTTTTCTAGCCAGGCCAGAAAAATATGACAGGGAGGAAATTCTGCATAAATGAAAAATACAAATAGATGTTGGTTACTTTGGGGATTAAAATGTACCCAGAAATCGCCAATTTGCGGCTGTTTTTCTTCACCAAAGTTTATTTGTCTCAACAAAATCACATTGCGTGACACGATGAACTCGATCGGGTAAAACCGAAATACCACCTTTAATGTTTCCGATCTGTTGCGAGTTCCTTTATGAAAAATCCGTACATTTTATGTAGTGTGAAGAATTGCCATTAAAGGTTCCCACAATTTCTTCGAAAGTTTGCCGCAAAAACACAACCTCGAGATGTATGCAAATTGCGTGCTAAATGTAATTTGATAGCACGTTTGTTTTGCATTTTCCTAAATCAAAACGTCTTTCACTTGATTGAAAAAATGAAATCCAGTATTCTGATCAGAACTTAATAATTTTCTCCTATCAATCCGAAGTTCCAGCGCTTTAATAGTTTGTTTGTCGATTCGCAAACTTGATCAGTTCTTTGCGAAAATAATTCAAACAGAGTGACATTCATTTCGGCGCGACCAGGTACATTTCTTCAGTGTTTCTTTTTCGGTCCCCGACATATTAAACTGAAAGAGGAAGTGAAAGCGCTCGAAAAAATATCAACAGGCTGCTTAGAAAAATGACATAATGTCTGGAAAACGACAACTAAACAGCTACGCGAAAAAAATCTGTAGGAAGTCGGAAAGAAGTAAAACTGAGACTAGTTACCAGGACGGCGAAGCGAACGCCTTGTTGTTTTTATATCGATCCGCTCGAGCTGTTCGAGGAAAGCGAGGGATTTCTCGATTGTATGGAAGGAAAATGGGCTGAAAATAGCCTAAAATGTTTCTCGAAATCTTGGTAATCAATAGAAATACCTGATTTAATTCAAATTTTAATCAAATATTTCAGTATTGTGCAGGATTGTGCGGATTTTTAGTAATTGTGCGGAATTGTGCGGGTTTGACCGAATTGTGCGGTCCCGCACCCGCGCACCCTGTCAGAATCCCGACTTTCCCGCCGGCTCGTACTTTGTCCACCAAGGTCCGTTTTTCACCTCGAGCGCTAAATGGCGCTTCAGACACAAGGAAGGACAAGAAACACGACTCGTTTCTTTGAGAGGTGCTAGAGACTTAAGGATTTCCGGACTTAATGATGTCTTTCAATCACCGGACGGGCCTCATACACATAAGCTTACACACACGCTACAGAGGCGATGTGTTGCTGTAGTGAGCTCAAGATAGATAAGCGAGCCAGGCGTGCGTAAATAACGGTATTTTCATTTAGTTGTTGGCACTGGTCAGAAGTATTGCAGTCGCGTATTCTCACGGCCAAACTGCTTTCAAATGGCTTCGAAATTGCGCTCTGAATGTACCGTCAAAGCACTGGAGGGCCAGAACTCTGCTTTTTTCAGGTGAAATTGGTCAAATTCCTTAGGGTTAGTGAAAATTCGACAAGGGCTTGTGATATTATTCGTTGTGCGATAAAATGAGGCTATTCTGAGCTATTCTGAGCGAGAAAAAATAAAAAAAGGCCTAAAAAGTCATATTGGCTGGATATGCTCTCGGCCCTTCATATAATAAGCTCTTATAACCCATTAAAACGACCACCTGTTCATTATGAACAATTTTTTTGGCTAACGCCTTGAAAAAAAGCTTTTTTGGGCAGTCATTTTCTGATATGACCATCTCATAAACATGACCATGCCAACAACCCCCTTCAGAGTCCCTCGTCGTTGTTTTCTATATAAATTTACCCTGTTTAAAGAGACCTCTAGATAAACAGAATGTTTGAATGCAAATTTTGTTCATGATACTGCAAAACAATAATTATTAATCTGTCAAAACATATCCTACAAAATGAAAACTCTTGTTACAAATCGCTGTCAACCTGCCATATTATGACAAATTAGAATCATAATGAATAACTATAAAAATGCTCCCTGGCTAAAATGTTTAAAAAACGGAGCTTTCGGCTGCCTGTAATGCAATCTTTGAACATCAAAAGAGAATGGTAAAACATGCATAAATTAAAAAGATTTAAGAAATAAAAATGCATAAAGATATATTTTTATGCAATGTACATTGTTTAATTCATGCACATTTTTTACCATTTTCTTTCACCCTTCAAATCTGCAGTCAGGATTTTAGCCAGAAATTGAAAAGTGGGCATCCTGAAGATATTCCCCATCATGAATTTTTAAAGGATAGGTGCGATTTTCATGAATTTCTATAAAAAGTGGGCGTCCACAGGATGCTAAAAGCTGGCTAAAAGCTTGACTGCATAATGGGCTGCTGAAAGCTCTGTTTTTAAAACACTTTAGCGGAGAACATTTTTGTATTTATTCATTGTGAGTAGGCTGCCTACGATTCTACAATTTCCTTAATAATTATTACAATCTTCCTGTCTGATCATGTGGCTTTTCAATACAGTGTTTTGCGGCAAGTTCCTTGTAAGGAGATGGTGTTTTAGTTTGACTTAATTAACCCATTAATACGACCAAACATGTACTTTCATGACCTGTTCGTAGTCAGATTGCCAAGGTTCCACTGTACGAGTATATTATCATAGCTTGCAATAGCGGATACTTACAGTGGAATCAGAATGAGAATTCCCATCACAACAATAGGGATAACAATCTCAAACACAGTACCGATAGGTCTTCGTTTCTGTTGAAATTATAAGAATACGTGCAGCCATGATTAGTAAAAACCAGCTTGTAAGAACCTACATTTTTTGAAGTCTGGCAAAATATAGGTTCTTGTATTTTGGTACATGTAGGTTCTTAATTTCTATGTAGGAGACATACAGCATTTTTAGATCACCAGAAAACTAAATAAGGTTTTGCAAGGTCCATGAAGCCAATTACAGTATGAATTTTATATAAACCTATTTTTGTTGTAGGAATTAAGCTTACATACTTTTATTTGTAATTACAGTTTGGTATTTTCTTGTAAATATAAATTTGCAATCTTAAAGTCAAACTTCTTGGTTAAAATGTTTATCATAATTTAACTGTATCCCACATACAAGTATAAGAATCTGCCTGATCTTGCTTAGCTAAACAGGTTCTTATATTTTTGGGTACTAAAATGGCAAATTTCTGCCAGCAGGTTCTTACACCACTAGGTTCTTACACCACACGCGGGTTTTTACTATATTAACAAAGGTATAAACACACGAGACTCCAGCTAAAAGCTAATTAACGAGCTGTACTATTAAAACAACCTAAGCTCTTACTTGAAGCAAAAAGTTCTTCCATAAAAGAAGACGAAACTTCCTGAAATAATTCGTCATCTTTGAACTCGGAACTTGGTTCCAGCCTGCAGCTGGCTGTCAAATTGGAGGATTATGTTTGGGCGAACTGAAAGGCATTCAAACTGCTTTCAATATTCGTGATGTGAAGTTCGACTGGCAACAGAACAGACGGCGAAGTTTCCAGAGTAAGACTGGTGGAATGTTTTTTTGATCCCCTGAAGTAATAAATAAATAAATGAAACGCACAGAAAGCGAAACAGGAACACGAGAGCGGAACACATGCGCAGTGATGCGCAGTTCATCGTTCCGCCCAGGCCAGCTGCCCAGGCCCTCACTGGAAATAAGTTACCCCCTCACTCGTCCCCAGTCGTCTCTCAATTCACGAGAGGAGCGCGGCCGAGGGGAGCGCGAGGTGTGATGGGAAGGAGGAAAGAGGGGAGGTCTTTCCCATTCCTTTTCCTCCTTCCCATTACCCCCTTCGGTCGCGCTTCTCTCGTTCCGTTCCGTCTTTCTAGGATAGAGAGAAAGCAATGGAACTAAAACTCACTGAAAACGCTCTAAATCGCTCCAAAAACCACACAGGAGACAAGGAAACACACAAGCGAAGTAAGGTAGGCAATTTTTATTAAAATCTTGTTCGTATTTTTTAGCTCCTAGAATGGACCGTTTTTTTCTCATACAAATCCTTATAATTTCGCTCGTAACGGTTACTGTGACACATGTAGCTTGGGCTACCTGTGTTTTTACCTATACTATTTCAAGATTTTTACTGATCCAGGTCTACGATAGATCCGTCGCTGTAGTTTTGCCGTTATTATAGTTTATTAATACAATTCTAGCTCACTTCTTTTGGCAGACACATGGGTAGCCTACGTGTAGCTGTACCATCCCCCGAAGGGAGATGGTACGGCTACACTTAGGCTAACACATGGGATTCGGAAACTGAGCTCATTTCGCAGTGTACCTTACTATTTTTACGTACATTAATCAAGTGGAAAAGAATGTTAATCACGGGTCGACCAGCTTTGCCTGAATAGCACTACTGTACTAGGGTGATTTTCTTCAAACCGTGAAATAGTTACTAAACTAGTACGCATTGGTTTCTATTGTTTAGTATTTACTTATTTTGGCTAATTTTCATTAATTGCGATACTGTTTAACGGTCTAAGTAAAATCACTCTAGTACTAGTGCTAAATGCTCGAAATATTTTATGATAAATAACATTGAAAAGCCACTTTCACCGGATGGATTGACGCACAAGTGACCAACAAAGGCTTGTCAAGTCAAAAGAATGGCGATAAAACGCGATAAAAAATCGATAAATCCATCACTTTAGTAAACAGCGCGAAAGATACGCAACAAAAATAATTCTTTCCCATGGTTTCGAAATTGCCGCAAAAAGATCAAATATGTTTTCGCTGAATATTAACTACAATACCTATTAAAATAAGGATCGTGGAAAGAACTTTCCTGGCTTCAAGGAGAAAAAAAAACGGCAGTGCAACGCAGGGGCATTGCGGTTGAATTTTCCCCCAAAATTAAAAATATATCTATTTTTTCTCTTATCAAACACTGCTTGAACCAGAATATATATATGCATTTAATTCCAAATTCCTTTTTTCGGCTACTATTCACAGTAGAGGCTTCTGAAGGCCAGTCCGTTGTATTGTCACCTATAGACAAACACGTTAATGCCGACGCTTCGTGAATTCACGAGATAAAAATGACTGTTTTGCAGTGTATGATGGTTTATATGAAAAAACAGACAAAAGTCTCAAGGTCAGGGAACATCACTTGAATTTCTGGTCAAAATTTTGTTGCAGTTTATTGACTGATATGCTGATCTACATGTGTTTTCTTTGAACAAACGCCGGGTTCAAATAAACGCTGGATCCGCGAGGCCGAGTTTTAAATAAACGCCCCGGCGTTTAATCGAGCAAATACGGTAGCGTCATCTCAGAAAAAAGACCAGTGACAGGTCAAAAATTAATACTTTGCGTTTAAGGCGGCTCCAAGTAGTTTTTTTTTTTTTGCGGGGGGGGGATCACACTTCCCTTTTTGAATGCGCTTATACATAATCTTACTTCTGCTCGATGAACCTAAATTTGATACCAGATGTTAGGCTTGGATGAAAGTTTTGGAAGATACTCTTTTATGCTAACTAGCGTCTCTATAGCAACTGCAAACAAACATGGCGAAAAGCAGTTTTTCCTAATTATCTTTCGATTTTGGGGCTACCCGCGATAAGCGAATAAATGCGTTATAATCTACACAGTACAGCACACTAAATGGGAAAATTTCAAACAAACTAAACTGTTCGATTTTGAATAAATCGCTAAAACATTTTTAACACGTGTTTTTTCATGTTTGAAATGTAAGCGGTCAAAACATTCCATAGGTCTCAAGTTTCCTCAGACTTAAATTATTACTTCCTGCAAATAGCTTTGACTCACTCTTCGGCAGTAAAGAGATCGAGCTATTCATTCAAATGCAGTTTTTCTCGACTTTTTCATTCCTCATTCAATATGTATAAGCGCATTCAAAAAGGGAAGTGTGACCCAAAAAAAAAACTTTCTGGAGCCACCGTTAATGAAAAACTCTTTTATCAATGGCTTAATATTTAATATTTAAATATGACTTAGCTTTATAGTAATTATTTCTTAGTTTCTTAGTTTTTATGTAATTTTATGTAAGCTTTTACTCGCCATCTTTAACACCTTGTAACATAAGATACGTATTTTTATATTTTGAAACAATAAATAGAGGTTATTCAGCGTGAAGTTGTGTAATACAGCTGAGTATTTTTACGAGTCAGTTTTTATTTTTTTGAGTCTTTAGGCGAGAAAATTTAAAAACGGAAGAGTGAAAATGTCCAGCCGTATTACACTACTTTTCGCTGAATAAATTGTTTATTATACGACAATAATCCACTCCTAAAACTAAGTTTTTTAAACTGTTTTTCCTAGCGCGCGGTCAGAAGAGTGTAATAACGTGTCATATTTGCACTCGTTTTGATACGTATTTGCACTCTAGAATGCTATGTCGAATAATAAAGACTATTATTATTTTTATTATTTATTATTAATGTCTGTGGCAAGATGCGATGGAGATTGAGGATGCAAAGAAGAAAACAATCCAACCTCGTTCCCAGGGTCTCTCTTCTCCCCGCCCCCAGAGAGACCCTGGGAACGAGGTAGGAAACAATCTACTTCCGGCCTATTTTGGTGACGTCCGAGACGTTCATATGCACGTTCCCTTTGCCAAAGTTTCCTATTGAAAAGCCGGTGATTATTATCTTATTTTAATGTTTTACATAGCAGTGTTTTCTTCGTCACTCTCACTGTCACAACACGGAGCGTGACAATACTGGTTTGCGTTACTCAGATCCAAATATGAACAGTGATGTAACATCATCTGCTCCAGTTGTTCATGAATGAAGGTGAACGAAGGTCTTTCTGCTGGCTTCTCTTGCCAGCATTGCCTCATTAGCTCGTACCTGTCAACAGAAATGAGTGGCAGGTGTCATTTATGACAAATTATACAGAACTTGAGAAAATGCACGAGCTGTGATTGGTCAATAGCTATTGACTGTTATACCAGTAAACAAAATGAAAAATGTCAGTTATTATATAAAAACAATAGGCCATGTATTTCTATGGTTTGTCGGTGCAATAAACTACACTGTGATGTTGGAATTACATACACTCGAAAATCTTGTAAATCACTGTACTTGCCTTCTGCTCGTGACTTACAATCTCTTTTCATGTTCTCTAAACATTACAAAAAGAATCCGCGTGGTTTATTGAGCCGATAAACGATATAGAAATGTGTGGTCTATTGTTTGATTGTTTGACCGAAATAGAATGAAAATGGGATCTCACATTTCATCGGTGCACATTTCTGGCTTCTCCATTCGGTATCCGCTGTTAAGTGCTTGTAAAAGTCTCTGATTAGCGATGGTCGGGTATGGGGTGCCACCTTAAAACAAAGGAACAGAGAAGTTAAGATACAGCCAAGAGATAATAAGGGGAAACAGAGAGACGCCAAGTCTATCCCTTGGGATATGTCAGTTTCACTTAAGTTATTTTAATAAGTCATGGAAACGTCTTTTTCCGAGACGTACGCAAACGTCTGTAAATACCACTTAGAAAGCCATACTGAATATTCAACAGCCGCCATTACACATTGTTATTGGTGCTCTCCGATAAGTTACGATGACGTCACACTGAACGTTTGCAGACGTCCTGGGAACCAATTTGTGTTTCCCTCTCAGTCCCTTAGTATTTCGGCTTCACTACACAACAGACAGTAAATATGTACCATAACTTTTCCCGGGGCTAGTCCGATATGAAAATGACGGGGGTGCTCGTCGTACCTTTTAGGGGTCAATATTTGTAGATTGGTACCGCTTAGGGTGCTGAAATCTAAAATGATCATGACTAGAATTATCGCGGTACCTTTTAGGGTATCGAGCTGAAAAAATATGACAGAAAATGTCTGGTGTTGTATAAAATTCGTTCCTCTTATCAGTAAAAATACATTTGAGCCACGCCTATCAAACAAGATTCTGGTACCTTTGAGGGTGTTTTTCGAAATTTTCCGACGAGTACCCCTATCATTTTTATAAGGGATCTCCCCCCGGGTTATGTTTATTTTATAGGTAAAAACGGCAAACTGATCCTTACGACAAGGAGAAGAGATTGAGACAGAAGTGAAATAAAAAACAAAGAGTTGAATATATTTGCCCGATATTTCGGTTAGCAAAAGGTTTGTTTTGCAAACCGAAATATCGAGCAAATATATTCAACTGTTTGTTTTTTATTTCACTTCTGTCTCAATCTCTTTTTCTTGCCGTAAGGATCAGTTTGCCGTTTTTACCTATACTATTTCAAGGTTTTCACTGATCCGCCAGGTCTACGATTGGTTTGTCGCTGTGGTTTTGCCGTTATTAAAGTATATGTTTGTTGCAGGTTTCGGCCGGCCGAGCACCGGGACTAATAAAGCAAATAGTACTAATGATATTGCAAATAAAGCTAATTATACATGTAATCTTTAATTAAACACTAACACGGCTAAGCACGTAAACGGGGCTAAGCAACCAACACAAAGACAATGTGGTAAGACGGAGGCCAGAAAAAAAAACCTGCCGAAAAAACCCTTTAGGGAAAAAAATTACAGGAAATCTGACTACGAGGCTTTAAATTAAAGCTCCGAGTAGCATATCCTATTCTTTCTTTCATTTTAAGAAGAAATAACGGATAAATTTAGTGAAAAGCGGTGTCGGCCTAGAATTATCCACCTATACAAAGCTTATATACCCCACAGTACTACCCTATGATGTACCATCATCTAACAGGACCCAGGCCCTGTTGCTCTTGTGCCGCAGAAATATTAAATTTCAGGCTTATTTGTAGCCACTCAATCGCCATAAATTCCATTTCTCTTGATCCAGCCTATGTCGATTCAGCTCGATTAGTCGTGGACTCTACTTGAGCTGTGATGTTATGTACTTATTGACTAAGTGGGAGGGCCGGATGGGAAAATATTTGGCTCGAGGTCATAGCGTACGGACCGAGCGCAGCGAGGTCCGTGCGCCATGACCTCTCTCCTCCGCAGAGGCTCCTATCAGTAAAGAACAGTAAAATATAAAATGGGAGCGCGGGGAACGATGGGAAGAGCGAAAGAGCGGGAGTCTCCCTTCCTTCTTTTTACCCTTCCCAGAGTTCCCCGCGCGCTTTACTTTTTACCTCTACCCAGCCTCCGCGCGTTTTTTGCCAAGCGTGGAGCGTGACTAGGAGGCCTCTGCGGAGGAGAGAGCGCCATGACCGAGAGCCAAATATTTTTCCATCCGGCCCGACCTAACTTAGTAAATAAGTATTTTATCATATGACCAATTTGGAGACACAATTCCTTGAAATTTTAACGCGCGAGGCCGTCTGCTTTTGTAGTAGGGCCGTACGCCCTTTTCCGGCCCCGCTCGCGCAAATGCGTACGGCCTTCATACGGGACTTTCATCAATGGTTTTGCAAAGAAAAGGTTCGCAGGGCCATACGGGTCATATGATAACACCGATTATCACTGAGAGTCTGGATGCGGGTGATAGAATCTCAGTTATCGGTATTCCATATTTCTCAGCTAAAAATTTATTTTGACAGATCTCAGATCTCAGCTAACCGCTAAAAAACGTGGCATTTCTCACAAACGCTACATCATGTTTGGGATTCCTGTGCTATAGACAAGAGATGAGTATCAGTTTTCAATAAGAACCCGGGGGTACCCCTTGGAATTTTTTTGGGGGGTGTGCCACCCGGTTCGCCAAATCCTAACCCTATTTTAGACCAAACTACGCCATTATCCGTACACGTTTTCAGACCTGACTATGTTTATACGCTCTCTTGGCTCCCTTCACGTAAAAACAAATTGTCAAAATTTATACCCTATTTCAGAACATTCCCTTTGGCGCCGCAAATACCTATATAGCTTATATAGGGGAATAAGAGCGAAAAGGTTAATTAATTTCACACACCGATTGTTCCCATCTCCCAGAGTAGAATGCCATACGCCCACCTATCGGTAGAAAGAACACAGTTGAGATTAGTTTTTAAAATGCGTCATACGACAGGCTGATGTTTTATAGCTTTAGTAATATATAACAATACAAGAACACGAAACTGAATGCAAGGTTGGCGCTACAGCAATAGGCTGATATATTTAACGGCCAATATTTCGGCTAACAAAATTAGCCTTCCTCAGGGTATTCAAAGGTTTCTATAAAATGAACAAGCCTACCCAAGCCCTTATTGGGATTTTCGGCGGGAAAAGCACTCGAAGGCACGCGGGAAAGCTAAGCTTGACAGAGAGCGCAAATAAACAGGGGAAGGCTCAACCAGCGAGAGAAAACTTCTTCACCCTTCCCATGCTTCTTTGCCATGCCTGGGTACGAGACAGACAAAAATATTGTGGTTTTCCCATTCGGTTATCAAACCACTGGATGAGAAGTCTGTCGACGACTCTGTTTGCGGTACCCAAAACTAACGAACGATAAAACGCAAGAAGAGGCTGAATGATCGAGAAAAAGGGGCGAAGGATGAGGTGCAAGTTCGCAGTTTGACGTGCCTAGAACTTTACGCAAAGTGAGCTTGTTGTTTCTTTTTCCCTTCGAAATTTAGCTATTTTAAGAATTCAAAGGGTCTGAAGGTTAGTTTCCTGAATTTCTCTTTTAGTAGTCAAGGACGTAGCAAGAATTTGATTCTGGTTTGTACGAACCGTACATGCGGAAGTTATCAGACAAAGTTATAATAACGTTTTTACTCTCTTCGGATTCAATGCACCAATCGAGGAATTTAACTTAAGTACACTTCACTGGGGCATTAAAAAACATGAAATCATGGTGGCTCCGTTGTAATTTCGGGCGTACGCTTTTATAATGACATGCTTTGGGTCGCAAATATAACAGCAAAATTCACTGGATACGATTTTTGTTTGGGGTCCACTTAAACTCTAATATCACTAAAACGATTTCCCCTTGTTATTTCAAATTATATCATATTATTCAGTACTAGACGATAGCTGTAAGTTTTCTCAAAGCTTTATATCCTTTGCGTTAAAGCCGAAAAAGTTATGACCCAAAGTTTGTCGTAGACGAATGCGTCCTAAATTACAACGGATCCATCTTAAGGTCTTACACGTCACTTTCTACAGTGAAAACTTGATCGTAAATGGCTTCTGGTGACATCCATTTGATTGGCAGTTTTCTAGCTTTCTTGCAATGATAAACTTTCTCCGTGTATATGTAGCGCGACAAACCGAAGTCTGCTACCTTGATTAACTTTCCTTCACAAACGAGCACATTTCTTGCCGCTAAGTCACGATGGACGAATCCTTTTCCTGACAAGAACTCCTGGAAAACGAAAGAGAAATAACTTATCTGAGATAAACAACAAAGAGGACTTAATAATCCGTGGAAAAAGAAGAGTTACATTGACTCGTGGTAAACAACAAGGAAAAGGAATGAAAAAAATTAAAATAAAAAGAACTACCAGCTGAATTAGAACGGTTTTCATTTTAGTGTTGTAAGACCAAAACCAAAGTTATCACTCTGACCAATCACAGCAGACGCAGATTAATTCAATGAACCAATCAGATCTCAAAGCAACATGAAGCGGGTGCTAAGCGCGGGAAAACGCTTGCGAGCGAGTCACGGTTGGTTTTGGTTTTATTTCTGATTGGTTGAAAAAGTGGCGTGAGATTGTTTAGCCAATCACAAAGCAAAGCAAAGAAAACGCAAAATTGCTTTTCCGCAAAAAAAAAAGTGGCCTTTTGATCCATACCGCCAGAAGGCGGACGTGGTCAGCTGCCTTTAGTTTTCCTTATCCCAAAAATGCATTGTTTTAGAAAAAATACGTCATACAGTATAATTATGCTAGGTTTTAAAACAGACGAAAAAGTAATAGAGATTTTGAAGTGCTTCTAAACGCTGACGTACCATTCCTTTTGCTATTTGCCACGCAAATGTCAATAGGTCAGCGGGCGTGAGTATGTCCTCATCATGTAAGTCATCAGTGTCTGTCGCCAAATCGTTGTGACGTCCATCTTTATTCTGGGAAGTCCGATGACTTGTAACTGTGCATTTATTTGCATTGCTGGCACACTGTAACAAAAATCACTTAATTACAGTTGTCCGCATTTTAAACTTCAGTCCTCTTGAATTTCAGTTCTAAAAATACATTTACAAGAAACTGTGATAAAAAAATTAAACCAAGTGAAAAGCACACGACCTGTGCGTAGATCACACTAATATGAAGCCCTGGTCAAACGGCGCAAGATAGTCCATGATTTGTCAATGACAGATAAAACTCGCGCTCTCGTATGACCACCAGCTACCGTGTACTATCATCAACTATCGCGCGCTATCATTCACTTTAAACATGTTCAGAATTTTCATGATAGCTGTTGATCACGGTTGCGATAGTTTGACTGAGCGCATGATAGTTGATGATAGTTTTTCGGTCAGCCTTTGCCACCTAAAATAGCGGGCTGAGCTGTAGCTTTATCAAAATGGTCGCAAAAAAGTCAACAGTGTCTGTCGAGGACCGTAAACAAAGGAAATTTAAACATCTGCCAACAAGTTGTTTTTTTCGTCGTTGAGTCATGGTATTGAGCTGCAACTCAAGTGCGCATGTGACTTTTGACCAACCATCATCAACTATCATGGGTTACCATGCACCGTTTTAGTGCAAGCATGGTAGTCAACGATAATTGACGATAGTTCGGGATTAAAACGCTCACCCAAACTATCATCGACTATAATGCACCGTTTGATAGGGGCTTAAAAGAAAGTGCTTTAAAAAAAGAGGCCTGTTCGAGAGTTTGAGAATAGAGAAATCTTATATATGAACGTATTCAATCTGGTCTAAGTTAGAATTTACTTTCCTAAACTTGGTACTAAATAAATTAGATCTCAATGAGTATTTGACTATGTGAAAATTCAGTGGAAGATTTGAAGCCGCGATCAAACGGTGCAAAATAGTCGATGGTAGTTTGCAGATTACTTCATATAAGTTCGTTTCATCTATCATCTGCATGTTTTGATATCCAATGCAACCGGATTTTTCATCTTTTACTTTTTCCGCAGCTTGTTTGACCTGAAAACAAAACAAAAAGTAAATTGAATTAACCCTTTAATTTCCAAAAATGCCAAAAATTAAAATTTATAAAATCCCAAATTTCATTTTGTAAAATATTGAACAACAAATAGCACCATGCAAAAGAACTGTCGAAGAGGGTTCATTTGAATGGTCACACCATAGGATTTCATCAACAGATCGAGACTCAAAAGTTAGAACAAATGGTACCATGCAAAAGAACTGTCGAAGAGGTTTCATTTGTATGGTCACACCATAGGATTTCATCAACAGACTCAAAAGTTAGAACAATTAAATGGTACCATGCAAAAGTACTGTTGAAGAGGTTTCATTTTAATGGTCACACCATAGGATTTCATCAACAGACTCGAAAGTTAGAACAAATGGTACCATGCAAAAGTACTGTTGAAGAGGTTTCATTTGAATGGTCACATCATAGGATTTCGTCCACAGACTCAAAAGTTAGAACTACACTACATGTCTCCATAATTGACTCTGGAAGCGAAATGGCTAAAGGCACTGTTCTACGTCTTAGTCTTACGAATTACCGTGAACGCCTGTAATGTAATGTAAAACTTTATTTATACACGGTAAAATATCAGTATTTACAAGAAAGATAACTCTAAGAATTAATTTTCTATACACTCTTTTTGCCGTGTGGGAGTCCGATACAGAAAACCATTTATTGACACCTTTTTTAAAAGTGGCCTAAAGACTCAGCTGTCCGTAATTCCTCTAAGAGATCATTCCAGAGGAAAGTATCACTATTAATAGCTAAAGCTATATGCCTTTGGTAGTCGGTTCTTGGTCTTGGTATCACTAGTTTTTGATTGACATTACGAAGCTTATAGGATGTAATTTGGTAGTAAACATGGCGTGCGTGGCGCGTGGCGCGTGGCGCGTGGCGCGTGGCATTGGTCATAGTACGCATATCTTATTATCATTTCTAGTAAACTGGATTACCTGAGTCGAGTAAAAAAATGCTATCCAGAACTAGGCTCTTACTTTTGTTTTAAAAAAGCATCCAATAAATTGAGGTTGGGTCAATTTATCAAAACAGGTTCAGTGATTTGAGTACCTCCTTTTTCATGAAAGATCCGTTGTCTCGTTGGTTATAGTCAATCATTATTACTATAATCAGTTCCAGAATCGAATCATTTCTCTGTGCCATGACTGGATAATTTTTGTTTCTAATTTTGTTTTCAGATGAAACAACTTTGTTTCTTCTATGTAAATTGTATTTTTGACACCATAATAACTTTAAAATTTTTTAACTAAATTCAATTTGCAAACGCGATGCAAAGGTTTTTATTCCTTAAAAAGCCCCGCATAAAAATGTAACGAAATAAAAATGTCGAACTAAAATGTTAGAATACGACACAACACCCTATCGCACACACCCCTCACCTCCGAGACGGTATAGTGCATGCTACGGTATGCCGAGTAAATCGAACAAAAAACATTGATCAGTTACTTGTTTCTTCTTTTTATTTGAACTGGTATCAATAGAAATTATCAAAAGATCAAATGACACTGGAAGAGGAAGTAAAATACCATTTTTCGGTAATTGTTAAATTTCTCGCGCGTTAATTGGCCGAGTACAAACAATGATATGACGTCACTGATCACGCCACCCGCGTCTGAAGGGCGGGAAAAAATTGGGGTTTGGCTTCAATATGATTTTAGTCGTTTTGGTTTGCAAGATGGCGGCTTTCTGTCTCTTTTTTCGGCAAATTTTTGCTGTTTCTTCAAAGATTATATTCGCCATTGGTAAAAACTCCATGCTGATAAAAGCTCAAACGTTTGGAGGGAAAAATTGGGGCGGTTGTGGACTCAGGGCGGCTTCGGTAATTTGGCAAACTTATTCTAGTCGAAAGAGGACGCGAAACGTTTATTCATTATTTCATTCATCAAACTTTCATCACCTTCCAGAGAGGAAAATGCGCTCATTACGAAGTGGAAAGAAAGGTAATTATATAAATTACCAAATGTTTTTTTTTCAAGTTCATTTTTCTGGATTTTGAGGCCAAATTGAACATAATGGATTCCAAGAAAATTGTTTTTATTATGGTATAAAGTAAAGCATATATTTTTGAAACAGTTGCGGAATTTAAACGAGCTTCTCGCAATTCCTCACACTCTGTCTTTACCATGCTATGTCTTCAAACCGTTGTTTATCAGAGGACATATCATGGCGAACTAAAATCTATATTTGTTAAGTAATATTTGTCACCTGCTCTCTTCTTTGCCTGAGATAATTGAGTAAATCACCATATTTTGCAAACTCGACCACTAAGAACATGGGAACTGTTCTAGTGCAGCATGCTAATAAGTTCAGTATGTGCCGGTGATATCCGATTTGCTTCATGAGTTCCATCTCCTCCAGAAACTCTAGTTTTTGCTCATCCGTGGCGCCATCTAATGAAATAAGAAAAAACGATTAAGAGGCCTTTGATTTTTTCTGTGAAAATTTTAAGTGCCGGTAAATAAAGGGGACACTGTAGTCCATTTTTGTGTTGAGCTTCGGTTTTCAAAGCGAGGCCAGGAGCAAACCCGTGTGATTTGAAAATGTAGTTTATTTACAGGAACAGTGGAACTCCGCCATATGTCCAACCCTTTATTACGGCAACTTTTCTTTTGGTACGAACAAATGTTTAGTAAATCTGTTATCAGATTAAAGGAGATTTAGGATGTACAACTTTGTAGCATGCGATATATGCTTAAGGGTCTTAAAGTATGCCTAAAAAAAACGACACAAATGACGAAAAATGCCCTACGACATATTGAAACCCTAAAAGGAACGGAGTTGTAAACAATATTGGTTTGTCACGGGGCGCTTTAGTCATAAAAAAACATTGCTATAGTCTCAGTGGACCTTAAGAAAAGCTGCCAGATTACCAGTTGCAAATGTCGTAAATCTTACTTCGCAACATCTTCACAGCTACTTTCGAGCCATTTTTCTGTTCCTTCGTTTCCTCTTTCCTCCGACGAGTTGTCATTTTTCTGCTCTTCGTTGCATCGGTTTTCTTCAGCAACTCACCACTGTATACTTTTCCAAAAGCTCCCTCTCCAATAATTTTACACAAAGATACGTCATCAAATAGGACTTCCCACTGGTCTGAGAGTTCTGAATTGGACCTGAAAGCACAACCTACAAATGAAGCTTACATGTACATGTAAGCACCTTTGTGTCTTCCTACATTTCTAACTTTAAAATTATTGTGAAAATAAAAATTGCCTACTTATATTTTGTTTTCTTTTTGTATCATCCCCGATACATCAATCATAAAAGGAAGCATAACTGTTACAGCGCTATGTCTTTTGAAAACGGGTCCGACATAAGCAGAAGCATAAGCGCAAACATAAGCATAAGGATCAATCTTATGATTATGCCAATGTTTGTTTTCACTTGACGCAATGCTTATGATTATGCTTTTGTCATTAGTGAAAACCATTCGGCTTATAGTACGAAATTTTATTAAAACAAATTGTCGTTTCAATTTGTTAAAGTGTCTAGCTAGGCAAAGTTGCAATGGGTTCTGGGTTACCACAAGTGTTACTGCAGCTCAGGCGTTTTCGAGCTGGGATACAGTAGCTTAAGGTCTCACTTGACTATTACTTACTTTATTTACGATGCTGCTGAAGAACGACAACAAATGTTTACTGAAATTAGACTTGGGCCGAGTCTACTTCGTCCCGTGCAGTTGCATTTGCATATAAAATTCGACATGAACTCACAAGCTCTACCAATTAAGCTATCAAAGCCACATTATATTGGAAGCAGGTCAAATGTGAATTCATGTGCAATTTTATATGAAAAAAGCAATAGGGGCAGCCATTTGGAAGACCAGACACCAAAAAATCTCAAATTTTATTACATGCAAGGCACAGGACAACCAACACGAAATTAGGATTGCGTTCTTCGAGCGCGAAAAACGTACAAAAATTATAAAGGAGAGAAATACACTTACATGGGCGAAAGAACAAGTCACTTACACATTATATTATAGATAAATTATTATATATTATATAATTATATTAATTAATTATATTAATTAATTAAAATTAATAATTAATAAATTATTAATTAATAGACCAGTATTAGACCAGTATTGGACCAGTATTGGACCATTAATGGACCAGTACTGTTCTTTTACTCACCGTCGTCTTCTAAGGTATCTCAAACCCAAACATATAGCTCCAACCAAGCATATAAAAACCAGACAAGAGCTTCCCAGAACCGGTGCTAACAAGGAGGATTGAGCAGAGCTCGTCGGTTCTAAATTTAAAGAAGAAGATAGAAACGAAGATTAGAGTAAACCAAAACTCTAATCGGAAATTAGCTATTTTCTTTTGCTCTGGCATATCGTAAAATGCCAATCTACCATAACGGGCATCAACGCGAAAAATTACACCATTCAAGCAGAACTACCTTTATCTTGACATTCATGCAGACTGCAGTTTTCACTGGAGATGTTCGGTCCAACACAGTCCTTCCCTTCCCATTTGGGCGCTGGATCGGTACATGTGCGAATACGTGTTCTGTTTCCCCGGCCACACGTCACACTGCATGGTTGCCATGGAGACCAATGACTCCACTTTCCATTCACTGTTAAATGGAACAAAAATGGAAGAATTCCTTGCGCATGGAAAGCGTCTTTTAAATTCCACGTGCATTTAGTTTGTGTGCGATCATGAAATGACTTTAAAAAAGATTAAAAATACAATAAAAAGTACCCATGCTACGACACAAAAACTAAACCAAGCATGGTTTCCGCAAAATTCAAGCAATACCCAAGAAAATCAGTAAATAAGGACATTGCTTCCACACTCTATAACATCTTCAGAAACAAAAGTCAAAGAGATGGATACGAACACGTAACAAAAAAATCAAACGTGAGAAATATTAATATTATTAAGACACAGCTGTTACAGTTTTGTCCAGGTGATTGATTTTTAAATCATCCAGAGACCACTTCGGTAAGCGACCACTATTATAAGCGACCATTTCCATAAACGATCACTCTCATAAGCGACCACTCCTGTAAGCGACCTCTCCCATAAACCACCACTCCCGTAAGCGATCACCGGTCGGAAGAAAACATGGAACCCCCTTCTGGACCTTCTAACTGGACCCCATTTGGGCCCCTATCTGGATCCAACCTCTTGTAAGCGGCCACTCAGCTGGAAGACTTACAACTGTAATGTTAATATTCGTTCATCGTTTAACAGCAAGTGGTTGAAAGACGTTTTAGTTTAATTACTGGCAAATCGTTTTATTTTTTGATGCGTGAACTGTAGATTCACGGTATTAACGCTGTATCAGAAACGCTATATACTAAAACCCCTTTAGTTAGAAATCAACTTCACTTATGAGAATTCATGTGGGAAGGCACCAGCTCCAGTAAGTACGACCACATATTGGAATCACAGAAGTGGCCGCTATGGGTCAAACCTTTAACTGTTCTCAAAATTATCACCATGTAAAGCGCCCTCACTGTTCTGTGTTTGTTCTGGTGATTTTTTGTAAAAGCGAATCAGACAAATACCTTTTTCACTCGTTAATACGTGAAGCAGTGAACGAGTCATAGCAGACAAATATGAAAATTTTTCACTCCTTCCTTCCATCTATCGACTGTAAAGTTTTATTGGTAATTCCGCTGACCAGTACATAAGTCTTGCGCATATATTTTGTGTGTTCCAAATGCGACAGTTAATGGTCAACTGCCGTACCCATGGATGGAAGGAGAGGAGGGTAGGCGGTGGGGGGGGGGAGGGGTGGGTAGATGTAGCAAAACGCGTAGGAGAGGGGAGGGTCCCAAGGTTGTTTCGCTCGTAGGAGCCTTTGATTTTAAACGTGAGAACTCTCTTTACAACAACCTAATAAACAGCAACGTTACAAAGGAAAGTACTACTGCTCAGTAGCTTCTTTCATTTGAATGATCGCACTTTAGTAACTCCGCCCTCTTCCACGAAACTTTAGCATCTAAAATTATAAATTTGTAGACATCGAGTAGTCGTCCTTTTTATCTCAGAGCCGAGGGCACCCGAACTGATTTATATTTACGATAAGGTGTTTTCCCACGGACTTCTCGGGAATCTCGGCTAACGAAAATTGGAAAAGAAAGAAAATCTCGCGGCACTTTTTCAACCAATCAGAAGTAAAACCAAAACCAATCGTGACTTGCTCCCACGCGTTTTCTCGCGCTTGGCTCCGGCTGCATGTATGTGCTTCGAGTTCTGATTGGTTCATTTGATTGTCTGCGTCTGTTGTGATTGGCCAGAAGAGTTACTTTGGTTTTGGTTTTACGACACGCAGCTGAAAACCGCACTGAATTGGACTCCAAGGTCTACATCTAGTTAATAGAAACTAACCTTTCACAAAACGATAAACAAAGTTATTCCAATCTTTCCCGACGCCATGTACAACTCCAAGGCATGAGTGGGATTTGCCATGTCTGTTGTACGTCAAACTGCCATTCACTCCAGTCCAGCATTCGTGGTAATATTGCAAACCAAAATACCGGAAATGGTTCTGCTGAACCACTTCGGCGCATGCGCGAATGACTGCCATAAGGGAAGAAGTTATGTTGTTCCAATTTACGAGCTTTGTTAAAGTTTTGATGAGGACTGGAAAGGCCCGTGGGTACTTTTTATCTTCAAAACAACCGACTGGCTCAAAAGAATCAATAACGGTCGCCTCTGAATAAAAAAGGACGAAAAACGAAAACTGATCATGGTGCCACAAACAAAGACTACGTTGCTATCTCCTATGGGACTCTTTTAAGAGTTAACTTAAAAGGACTTCATCCAGTTGTTTCTAATTTTTACTCTAATTAGTAGGTAATTGTGTTAGCAGAATAATAATCTAAAATTTTTCGAGAACTGAACCACACGATCTAGGCAATTAAACAGTGATAACTTCAGATTACTTCACTTGTGAAAATATTCACAGTGGCTTCTTTTTCTCTACACTTGGTCTGGCTACGGACCTGGTATTTTTTATTATATAAGGTCAATATTTTCTTTAAAAGGCCTCTTTGGGAAAGTCAATGACTAAAGTCCGCAATATATAAAAACAAAAGACTGTTGCTAGTCTTTTTTCTCTCGCTCTCGCTCCCTTTCACGGCCTTTTCTTTCTCCTGTGTGTATGTGTGTGTGTGTGATTTTCGGGTTGATCAGGGTCATAAAAACCCTTGTTTGAGCGTAGTTTAGTGATATTGTTGTATTTTTAATCAACCACGTTATAAAAAAATCAGCTTTATTAGTTTGAATAGGGTTAAACATTAATATTACGAGGAGAAATTTAGTGATAGTCACTATTAGAGCTCAAACATCCTTTGATGAGGGCAAAGCCCGAATCAACTATCACACGATAGAAATCAATAGCGCATAATCTAATTGTTTTAGTATAAATCTACTAGACGTTCAAAACTTAACAACAAATATTCTTCACAGACACTTCCAAAACCGGCGAAGAAGCGGCCGCCATTAGGTTACTCACTCTACTCACTTTCTAAAACAGAATCTGAGATAGCGAAAGCGTAGCCAATATAGGAGAACAGCATTCGTTATAGAACGCTAGTAGATTTGTACTAATATAAAATGGAAAAAGACGTTTTTTGGTCATTGTTAATAGCAAAGTTCTTAACTAAATTTCAGCCTGGGCACGTTTATAAAATTCTGGCCGATCTTAGCCTCAACGTTCTTATAAAAAAGGTTTTTATATAAGAAAGTGTATTTTGTATTATTAAAATTCAACTCACTCGACCGGGCAGTTGTGGTAGCCAGCTTCAGTTTGGTTTCTGTCCCATCATCAGATTCTACACATATAGCCTCGAAAATTGCAACTCCAAAGAATATGAAAGTCAAAACTACTCGGTAAAAGAACTTCATACTCGACTGCGATCCTTCTTGGAGCCAAAATAATTTATATTTATTGCTAAAACACATCCCAAAGTAAACACACTTTATGCAATTTTCAAAAAACAGGTGAAAACCGTTAAGATAATAATGAATAGTTTAATTTTGGCTGCTGAGAGAGCGAATCGAAGTGAACGTGTTGTAGCTTGTTGTATCACCAATAAAAACATTCAGGACGCAAAGAACGAAACTGTGACCGAAATTTGTTTCACTCCGTGTCCCCATCATCAAACTGTTAACGGCTTCTACTTTTCAACGGAGCAAAACTACATTGAAATACATGTCCGATTTGCACCTGACAGCCGCAAAAATAAGTTTGTTTTACTTGTTTGCTTTTTGTTACCACGCAAGTCTATTTGTTTTCTTAGTCACTTGAATTAATAAAATGAACGCACAAGTTATTTCCCACATGAACGTCATATTACGGGTTGTTGCTTTCTGTGCATGGGATTATCCCAGATTTTACAACATATGAACTGGCTAAACGCGACATCTCAACACCCCCACCCCTACACCTCTCCGTAACCATCCAATAAGTAACCCTTATTTATCCACGGTAAAAATAGAACAGGTTTAAAAAGTAGATTATTCAAATGCAAAAATTGCACATAAGAGCTTCAACTGGCCCCGGTTGTTCAAAAGGTGGAAAGCGCTATCCACCAGGCCCCAGTGGTTCAAAAGGTGGACAGTGCTATCGACCGGATAAATCACTATCCAGTGGATAACACAAAGGATTTTGTTAATAATTATCCACTGGATAGTGATTTATCCGGTGGATAGCGCCATCCATGTTTAGAACAACCGGAGCCAGACGGATAAATCACTATCCAGTGGAAAAGTATTAACAAAATCCTTTGTGTTATCCACTGGATAGTGATTTATCCGGTGGATAGCGCTATCCACCTTTTGAAAAACCGGGGCCTGGAAGTTGAAACCTATCTGCATTAACATCTATACAATCGCCTGCTTTCCGTGAATGCTGTGCTTCTAACTAATTATTTATATACTAATACTTTGAAAGTGTTCGAAATTCAGTCAGAGATTCCGCGTTAGCATTTAAGGTAGGAGTATTACAGAGAACCGTACCACTGTAAGAAAACCTGTTTGGAATATAGCATGCGTGTGGTAAAGGAAGAGCGAGACTTTTTAAGTTGCGCGCTGAGTATTAATGTGGGCCAGGTGGGGGAAGTGAATACGGAATAAGAAGGGCGGGGGGGGGGGGGGGGGGGGGGGGGGGGGGGGTGAAAATGTTTGACTGACAAAAACATTCGATCATTTGGGCCGTATATTTTTTAGCAAGATAAGTGGAGGGGGGGGGGGGACTCCTCGCCTCCCAGGCTCCTCCCTTTGATCTGCTACTGGGGTTATTAGAGAGGGTGGAGTCAATCAGCCGCTTTTACAATAAATCACCAGAACGACAACTTCAAAACCAGTACAGTGACCACAAGTGTGAGGAGTACATCATCGAGCTCATCAACTTGAAGTTCAAGTGCGTCCAACCCAACTACAACAGTTTGTTTGACATATTCAAGCAAAGAAATACCACTACACAGGCTAACCACTACACCGCCGCACAGGCTAACCACTTCACCACCGCACAGGCTAACCACTACACTGCCGCACAGGCTAACCACTACACCACCGCACAGGCTAACCACTACACCGCCGCACAGGCTAACCACTTCACCACCGCACAGGCTAACCACTACACCGCCGCACAGGCTAACCACTTCACCACCGCACAGGCTAACGACTACCCCGCCGCACAGGCTATCCACTACACCACCGCACAGGCTAACCACTACACCACCGCACAGGCTAACCACTACACCACCGCACAGGCTAACCACAACACCACCGCACAGGCTAACCACAACACCACCACACAGGCTAACCACTACACCACCGCACAGGCTAACCACAACACCGCCACACCTCCATAGTAATAGACAAAAAAATACCAATGACTTCTGTAGCAGTGCAACGACGACATAAACAAACAGTAGCAAAATGTAGCTGGATCTGTTTGATCTGAATTTGTTTGGTTTCTTTATATATTGCCCAATATTTCGGTTAGACAAAACTAACCTTCATCCAGGGCTTAGAGAACTAAGACAAAAAAAAAATACGCAGGAAACATTCGACAATTTCTGTTAACAGGAAATAATTGTTTTCGTATACCTTTACATTTGTGCAAATTGCAATTGTCGCTGGAGTTGTGCATTCCAATGCAATCCTGTCCGTTCCATTTGGGCGCTGGATTGCTACAAGTGCGAGTACGAGATCTATATCCCACTCCACACGTTACGGTGCATGGTTGCCATGGAGACCAGTGACTCCACCTACCGTCCACTGTAAGTGAAAGAAAAATTCAGAAATGTTAGGCGCGTGGGAAGCGCGCGCGCTTTTTATTTAAACAGTTGTCCGGAAGGCAGGTGCTATAAATGAAAAAAAAAACAACTAAAATATGGTGTTATCAACTGAGTTTATAAGGTGAATTGGCCACCATAAAGAGATCTAAAAGCTGAACTTTCGAGCGCTCGCCCTTCGTCAGAGTGAATCCTAGGGATATTCAGTGCCTCTAGGATCTCACAATTTGATCACTAAATTCTTCAGAACAATTGAAACATTTAATAACATAGAAATAGTAATAATAACTTTGAAATGCCGCAATCGAGAATTATTTACAACATTGTAAATTAACATTACAACAGAAAGGTTTCGTCCTAAGGCTTTAAAGTGTAGATATCTTGTACAGCATAACACGTAAACTGTGCCACAGGAAAGTACTGCTAAGTGGCTTTCACTTGAATGGTCACACTTTAGGATCTTATCCACGGACTCAAAAGTTAGAACCACCTTGTACAGCATAATAAACAGTACCACAGGAAAGTACTGCTCAGTAGCTTTCATTTGAATGGTCACACTTGAGGATCATTTTTTCCGCAGACTCAATGCAAAAGTGAAAAACCACTTTGTACACCATTAAATGAACAGTACCTTGACAGGAAAGTATTGCCCAGTAGTTTTCATTTAAACAGTCAATTTTTCCACAAACTCAAAACTTAAAACCACGACAAAAGTTTAACTCTAGTAAGAAAGGAAACTAACCTTTCGCAAAACGATAAACAAAATTACTCCATGAAGTCCCTACACCATAATCCCCAATCTTAATGCAATTATCAGCTTTCCCATGTTTATTGTATGTCAAGCTACCATTCTTTCCACTCCAGCATTCCTTGTTATCTTGCACAGCGAAATACTGGAAGCCGTCCTCTTTGTTAACCATTTCAGCGCATGCGTGAATGATTGCCATGAGGGAAGAGGTCATGTTATGCCAATTAACGGAGGTAATTTTAATTTTGAGCAGTTTTGGCAGAGCTCGGAGCGGTTTGTCTTTGAAACATCCGACTGGCTCAAATGAATCTGTGATTGCCTCATCTGCGTAAAAGAGAAACGAAAACGAAGTTTAATTTTCAATCTTCCGGTTTCAAAGCGGATTGAAGCGTGGGTTCAAGGCACTGGTTCCCACCCCAAAGAATTGTGAAAAGAGACTGAACAACACAAATTCTTATATCCCCCCTCCCCTCCCCCCTTCCCATCCCCACCAAATAAACATATTAAGGAGAACTATTGCACAAGCTGGGGTTTGACCTGAAAAGAAAACATATATATAACCTAGACACTATTTTGTAGCATTTACCTTTACATCTGAAACAAATTCAAGTTTCGGAGATCTAATTGGACATTTAATATTTTTCTTGTCCAAGTGCAAACTCAACCATCTTGAGTCATTATCTGTCCAGCAAAGGAAAGGCGGTTGATTTTTAAATTTCGAATTATGAAAAATAAAAGAGGAACAAAATATTGAGAGTGTTTAGTAGATCTAATTGAGCTTTTTTCAACGAGTATGATGTTATATTTTGACAAAAAAGAAAACAATGCTTTATCAAGAACAAATAATAATTTACGGAGTGGAGCATCGAAGGGACTCTAGCATCTTCCAGTTAAACACAGCAACCATTGTTGATAAAACATCAGCTAATTTTGAAAGTTTTCCCGGGCAAGTAATACATATATTATAAACATTCATTTGTGAAACGAAAATATTAAGTTCACCAGTAGATATTTTCTTTAATTAAATTTTTTAAGTCATCTTACTTGATCGTCCTGTGTTATTCAGCTCTAAGCGGGATTCTGCGGCTGTCCCATGGTCAGAACACTTCACGTAGACAGACTGGATAAATGCGATTCCGATAAATGTATAAAACCCGTAACAAAAGGTGGCTTTTACAGCGATTCCTCGAAAACGAGCTCGGGAAAGGAACTTCATACTCAACTGGGCGATCGAGTGGTTTAGGAACCATTAATATTCACTGTATTCACTGTAAAAAACATCGGCCAAATTAAACACATTTTATGCATTTTGATATCAAGCAGGTGAAACCCATCAAATAAACGTTCTTTTAATTAATAACTTTGGCTACTAAGAAGTGCCGAGAGAGCCATTATCGCCGATAATAAAATGGCGCAATGACAAGTTTGCTTAACCACACGTTACCGAAATTGATTCTACATCATGTTACCGCGATCGAATTGTTAACGACGTAAATAAAATAGAACCCAATTGCAAATGCTGCATTAATTTGTCTGGTGAAGTAGGTAATCGCGGTTGTACGTATGCTATAACCACCCAAAGTGACTTACCGACATATTAACCCCTTCATTCTGTCAAGAAAGTGCTCCTTCGGCGCGCGCGTGGCCTTCAAACCCTTTCGCGCGAGCCTTCAAACTCGCGCAGAAGCTCCTCTGTTTTAGAGCGTTTGAGGGCCGAACCATTACACTTCTTCATTAACTGTGTCGCTGCAAGAATCTTTTTGCTGTAAAAACAAAACCTCAGGACAGACTTGCAAGATATTTTATTCCAAGAGAGTTGGCTTGCAGGATATCTTTTACAAAAGCGCACAGCCCGCCTATCCCCTCTCCCACTACTCAAAAGTTACATGGGAACAGCAATGACAGGTGAGGGCGGAAACTGTACAGCTTATTCAAAGATTCTAATGACATTTCTGAGAGAACCAGCATTAATCGAAGACAATCAAAGACCGCGATGACAAGTTTGCGTAACCAAAAATTGCAGCAATTAGCTTCTCTTATGTCCACGTGATCGAACTGTTAACGTATATGAAATAAAATCCAACTAAAAATAGTCCCAAAAAGAAGTGTTTATAGTTTTTTATTCATTTTAATATTTGAAATTCACCAGTCCTTAGCAATATACGATCAACTGAAGCTAATGTCCGATTTAAATAATACTTCTAAAAGCCAAACGCAATAATATGTTAGTTTAACTTGTTTATTCTGTGATATACCACAGTGGTCTGTTTTGTTTCCTGACTCGCTTTTATCAGGAGCCGATAAATCGTGTCATCGGCTGCTGCTTTTATCCAATCACAAAATGAAAGCCTAAATCATCCCTCGCATGAATCATGAATGGCATTAGCGTTGGATAGAGACTCCATCGTAAGGAGGTGGGGTGGGGGGGGGGGGGGGGGGGGGATGCGGAGTGAATAAGGCGGGGCCCGTAGGAAATATGGTGGGGGATGGGGGCTGGGTGAAAATGTTAGAGACTTAAAGATAAAGGGGGGGGGGGGGGGGGGGGGGGGGGGGGGGGGGGGGGGGGGGGGCGGGGCGGGACCTTCCCTAAATCCTTCACGGGGCATTTTACCCTCATTCATTATTTGTGTCAACTCATACGAGGTACAGAATGTTTTCACTCACGTGACCGGCGGCCATATTGGAGTGCTAAAATAATAAGGCATGTTCGAATAAGAATGTATAGAGCTAAAGTTCCATAGGATTCATTTGGCCAATATGGCCGCCATTTCATTGTTTTGGGACACCAATATGGCCGCCGTGGCATCATGTGCAAATGCTCTATAATGAATCAGTCAAATCCAAGAGTGATCATTCCTACCCGCTCGAGAGTCCAGAATCCGGACATACGGTTTTATCAGTCATTATACGTAGAGTAAGGGACTGTGCAATAATTATCAGGAGGGGGAGGGGTTGGAAAATGGGCTTCAAGTAGGAAAATATTAGGTAATAAATAAAGGAGTGAATTAAGTTATTGCCCCCCCCCCCCCCTCTGATCAGTCAGAAATTTTGTATGACCCCCCCCCCCCCCCCTCCCCGACTTCACACACCTTTTATATACAAATACCCAGCATTTTCTTAATATACATGGACCCACCTATTATTGCTATGAGGTACTGTTTGTTCCTGACGTGGATATACAGCAATACGTATTGAAAGAGTGGGAGGGAAAATATTTGCCTAGAGGTCATGGCGTACGGATCGAGCGCAACGAGGTCCGTGCGCCATGACCGAGAGCCAAATATTTTCCCGTCTGGCCCGACCTAACTCAGCCCATAAGTATTTTATAATATGACTAGAAAGTACAAGAATAGTCGTGCAGTGCGAGGTCACTTGAACTCGAGCGGGCCCGGACGGCTTTTTCCGGACCGGCTTACGTCAACCCGTCCGGCCCCGCTCCCGTCATCTTGCGATTCTATTTTCTGTAGGATTGCGTCAGCGGGGTCGTACGGTCATATTAATGATATTAAAATATATGTTTACTTGTTGGACATCCGTATCTGGAACAAACATGACCTCGAAGCAGTGTTCAACAAAGCCATCCGATTCCACTTCTGAATCACTTGATTGCGAATCTGAGTTGCTTGCACTGGAACTCATGTCCTCGTTAACGTTCTCTTGAGTTTCTCGTGGGATTCAAGAATGATCACCCCGAGCGTACTGGAGAACTCGTGCAACCAGTGCCACTTTACCTCTACTGATGTTAAGACCATGCTGGTTGAGGTACATCTTTAATCTGTTGCAATATGATTATCTATGTTGTAGTGAAATTATGATTTTGGTGCAATTTTGTCTACACTGGTTCAAATTTATTTTGAACCAGTGCAAAATATTTGAACTGGAGCAAAATATTTTCACCAGGGCAAAATATTTGCACTGGTGTATAACTATATTCTACTGTTCAAATGTTGACAATTCAAATTTAAAAAGTCAGAAACGCTTTATCACAATATTCGTCTCTATATTATAAAGATAGAGAAGAATAGATAATCGTATTGCAACAGATTGAAATTGCAGTTCAGCCACAGAACAGATCATCAAGCCTTTCAGTGAGAACTATAAACACTTGAAATAAAATGTTAAGCCCCCCTCCTCTTGAGTGACTTATTTTACTTTGAGCCCCCCCCCCCCCCCCCCATCCTTGCTTTGATTTTACTTTATGCCCCCCCCCCCCCCCCCCCCCTTCTCCTGATAATTATTGCACAGCCCTAAAGAAACAGCACACGAGAATTTAGGTCTGTTTACACATGCGATTTTTTATTCGCCGACTTCTGTGCGATTCGTGCGCGATATCCCGATAATTGCCGCCAACTATTATCGACTCGGCGATATCGCGGGGACCGATCGCAATGAAATCGCTGCTAGTTTGCACCTGCGTTTTCATCGCGAGCTCGAGCTCATCTAATTTTGGCAACTTAATATGTTATCCCTTTCACACCCAGAGTCAATTATGAAGACATTTAGTGTAGTTCTAACTTTTGAGTTTGTGAACGAAACCCTATACTGTGACCATTCAAATGAAACCTCTTCAGCTGTACTTTTGCATGGTACCATTTGTTTTTCTTGAATTTTGATATTTGCTTGGCAATTTTTGGGAGTTACATCACTACGAGGCTTAGGGGAATAAACCATATAAATCCCTACTATCATTCCCCTAAGCCTCGTAGTGATGTTTATTGTTTCAAGTTGAATTTTAATATATCGAAATTGGGCTATTCCGAAAATTTGAGACACATTGAACTGGAGGGTGCGCGAGGCGTCTTGGAAAGGGTGAGTCAGTCCCACAACACCTCGCACACCGCGCTAGAGGAAGGAGCGACACCAGAGGAGGCTTAGGGGATTACAGTAAACATTAGTGTATTCGACTGAGATCAATTAAGCACACTTACTCGACTACATGCAAAATAGCACTAAAACAATAACAAACAAAACCAACCAAGAAATGTATCGATGTTCAACACCCCACTTTATTTCTTTCTTTTAAGGTTACTTGAACCTCTTGCCCCAGGTTAATATCAAGAATTATACACAGCATGTTTGATGAGTAATACATTTGATTAAAATACAGTGGAACCTTTACTTTGGGACACTTCTCCTGGTCCCGGACGGCAAGATGCTCGTATCATCTTTGTAATCGTCACCTCTATAAGGGGACACATCTCCTGGTCCCACTGTTGTTCTTTTCCTTAAGTACTAACGTAACTTCACCCTGTACACTGGCTTTGACAAGAGGGGACTCTTCTAGCAGGGTCACATGACCTTGTATTGGTGTAAATCAGAAATTTGTTTAAAACTTTGATTTGACTTTGAGTTTCTAGTAGGTAAATGTATACCGCGATATTTTGTGCACTCGAGTTGACTGTTAAGGTGGGTCGGTATCGATACCAAGTATTTGATATCATTGATAATGATTCTGCTACAAAAATATCGATATTTGCGCAAAATACTAGCACCAAAACAAAGGGCGCATTTAAGCTTAGACTCTTTTACGAGTGTTCACGTTAAGTCTTGATCGACGATATCTTAATATCGATAATGAAAAAATATCAAATATCGGTAAATATCGTACTTGTATCGTATCGATTAAAAAAAGCGGTATCGACCCAACCACCGACGTACGTGTTTGCCAGATTTTCACTGCGATAGAACATTTTTTTTTCTCATAAGCAATTCACTGTCACGGGCTAAGTGGATATGGCTCTTGCATAACACGCCAGATGTTACGGGTTCGAAGAGACTACCACACTTTTTTTTTTCTCTCTCTCTTCTTTTCCATTTGGACGGCTACGCACACAAGTACGCCGAAGCGTACCGATTTTTTTTTACAAGGGCCTTTACATTACCAAGACAGTCAAAGTTAAAAAAAGACAAAAGAAGTCCAAATTAAATTTTGGAAATTACTGAAAAGCAAACAGCAACACAATAAAAATACTACTTTACAGTTTAGGATTTCATCCAGAGAATAGGCCATTTCCGAGTTGCCTTTAGCCTCGCTTTGATAGAGAGGCTAAATGAAAATGAGTTTTCATTCACATGCAAATAAGTTTTATTTGCATGTGAATGAAAACTCATTTTCATATGAAAGGTTTCGCACCTAGCCTCGCTTTGATAGAGAGGCTAAAGGCAACTCGGAAATGGCCCATTGAACGTCACAACAACGCTAACTAAGTGTTTGATTCTGGCAATGAAAGGGGCTATCTGTCAGCTACACCATTCAAAGTCAAATCAAAGTGCCCATAGTTCTAATAAAAATGAACCTTCACAGAAATATTATCACCCAATTACCTATAAAGTAATTATTGATAAAATTCAGTGGCTTCGTTAGAAGCTTAAATAAATATATGAAAATATATATTTGAATTATTTGGAAACAAAAACAATTTAAATTATTATTATTATTTTTTTGAGGTATGAAACTCAATGCAAGACGCTCAAAACAGGCCACTTTTTGATCAGTTTACAAGAAATTTAAAATGTGCTTTTCACGACCATCTAGATAAAATTGTTATCCCCATTTGTCGTTAACTCTGAATTGTCGAATGCCTGAACAAAAAAGGAAGATAAAACGAGTAAAATAAATTCGAACTTATTCAATATTCTTTCTAAAGCCGCCCAAGCACCTGAAATAATTTATTAGAACTACTTTATCGTTCTTTCTTGAAGTATATCTACTTCTAAACATCATAGGCCAACACTCGTTTCAATGTCTCAAACTGACTTTTCTGTTTCACTTGAAATTAAATGGAGTAAAAGTTATTTTACACCTCATATAAAAAGAATGAAAACGATCAGAATAATGGCCGTATTTATACTAGAGACGACCTTAGTGAGTAGACGACTTTAGCGCACCAAAGCGGCTAAGGTCGTCTAGTATAAATTCGAGAAAAAGGGAAGACGGCTTAGCCATCTGAAATTAAGGGCGTCTGATCGATGACCTTAACGCGTAAGGACGTCGTAAGGTCGTCGCGAATTTATACTAGACGACCTTAACTAAAAGTGTTAAGGTCGTCTGGACGACTTAGCCGTCTTCTAGTATAAATACGGCCAATGTATGCCTCGAAGCCGAGCTGTTCCACTACACCAACGAGGACTGCCGGGAGCTGTAATTTTTAACACACTTATAGTCACCCATAACAATCAATGAAAGCTAACCGTTTTCAAATCAGTGCTTAACCCTAAAATGCTACTGTTTGCTTAACCGAAGCTCTATTCTCTCAGTTCTCTACCTAATAAATGGGGTTCTGTTCTCGTGTACGTCAGTAATATAACGATAAAGAATACTGCCTTGTGTAAACCTCTTAAGGTGTCCAACTCCAGTTTGAGAGATGGAAACGAGGGTTAACCGACATCATCATTAGTCTCTAATGGCTCACATTAGAGTTGAACCTGCAAGATATCAAATTCTAGCGGACACTAACACGAAAACGAGGAGAGCAGAGCAAGAAATAGGCTATTTCCGAGTTGCCTTTAGCCTCTCTATCAAAGCGAGGCTAGGTGCGAAACCTTTCATATGAAAATGAGTTTTCATTCACATGTTTTATTTGCATGTGAATGAAAACTCATTTTCATATGAAAGGTTTCGCACCTAGCCTCGCTTTGATAGAGAGGCTAAAGGCAACTCGGAAATGGCCTATTACTGATCGATTCACCTCGTTTTTGCGTTGTTCTATAATTGTATTCTCACATGTAAAAACAGACATTTTAAGATATGACTTCATTGTTTTTCCGTTCCTTTTTCGTCTTCGTTATCTTCGTCTGCTTCATGAAGTCGGATGTCCTCTCTTGTTTCACCATTCACAGAATAGAAGACATACTTGTAATAATATGACATGATCATAAACACGAGCATCACCAGTGCCAACAGGCCCGCGAAGAAGAAAAATTCGGCTGCCTGAAAGTAAAAAGAAAACAAAGGGTAAATGTCGCCCAATTTATAGTTGTCTGCTTAGGGATCTGGCCTTTGAGTGAAAGTGAGGCTAAAGTTGTGAAAAAGGCACTTCAAGACTACTATTTTGCCTTATACTAATGAACTAATACCTCACTGTATCTGCTTCTGCATATTTTTCAACTATAGTTGTTTTTAGTTCCCTTAAAGTTCAAGAGCGATCAAATTTTTAAATTGCGTATTTTTTAATTTTTTGCACTTTTTAAAAGAAGTTATTTTTCAATCTGATCACAGGAAAAGTTTTTTTCGGCCATATTTTTCGCATTTGTACGGCCTCCATTAAATTTGCATGTTCCAGAAGTTCCAAAAGATAGCCAGCGAAACTGACGTCAGAGACTCAAATTCAAGAAAAATCCGAAATTTAATTTTGTAAAATATTGAAAAACAAATGGAACCATGCGAAAGTACTGCCGAAAAGGTTTCATTTAAATGGTCACATCAAAGGATTTCGTCCACAGACTCAAAAGTCAGAACTACACTACATGTCTCCATAACTCATAAATCAGTGTTATGTCATGCTATATTTATGTTATGTCAGGTTTATGTTATGTTATGTTTTTTGTTATGCAAGCGACACGCACATAACACACTTGTTCTTACCATGTTTTCTGTTATTCGAGCTTCAGCGAATATGACAACTATAGCGTTTCCAACAGAAACAGTCATAAGCCAGCCCGCCATGATACAAGACTTCATGCTAACAGGAGCCTGCGAACAGAAAGTGTTGGAAAGAGAGTGTCAGCAATTAGCTCCTATATCTTGTGCAATGTAGAAAAAACGATTGAGAAAAAACTTTTTTCACTTTCAAGAAAGCTATCAGGCTAAATGAAAGGCTCTTATGAGCCAACTCGTGAATTGCATGATTTTTGCACGGCTCTCTGGAAGAGCATTTTTATGAATGAGATTCCGTGACTAAATAAAGATGATTGATTGATTGATTGCTTGCTTTAAATGCCAACTTGATCAAATTTCCGTTTAAAAAGAAAAGAAATATTGATATAGTTATCAATAGCTGTTGACCAATCAGAGGGCGCATATTGTATTCAGTTTGTATAAAACCAATGGTCCAGTAAAACACTCAATGAACTCTGTAGAAGAAATGCAAGTGGATGCTTACCTGGGAATAAGCGAATTCCAGTCCTGTTATGGAAAACAGAACTTCGCCAGCAGTAATAGTGACATACTGAGGAATCTGCCATAACATGGATATTGTCTTGGGTTCTACATCTGTGAACTTCTTCATAATGAGCTGAAAACAGAAAAAAGATTTCAGTTAAATGATCAACTGATCATTTCAGTGATGAAATAATCATAGCAGGCGCCGGTTTATTTTTAGGGCAAAAATTTTGAGGACACTCCTCTCTCTTTCGAGGAATGGAGCCGGGGGCTTAAAAGAGAGGGGAAGGAGCTTAACAAATTTCTTGTTTCATAAGGGGGCTTATTAGAGGGGAGGAGTTATTTCAGAGGGGGGGGGGGGGGGGGGGGGGGGGGGGGTTACGGTAGCAGGCTCAGATCGAACAGAAATTACAGATTGCAGTGAATACCATGGGCTCAGGTCTTTGGTGCATATTTGGATGTCAACTTGCTCGTTTAAAACACAGTTCCACAGATAATGGGACGAAAAACGAACCTTGTCTTTTTTGTTAGGATTTGGTTGAATCACAACAGTGAAGACACCGCCATTGGCAAAGTACAATTTCTGATCCAAAAGCTTATTGTTTGTTCCAGCTGCCTTGATCTTCACGGAATACCTAAAAGATAAAATGAAACATTACATACCCGTAGGAAATTCTTTAGAACCATTTGGAATCTCTTTAGGGGACCACCGGAAACCCTTCGGAAACCCTTCGGAAACCCTTCGGAAACCCTTCAGAAACCCTTCGGAAACCCTTGAGGAAACCCCTTGGAAACCCGGTTTTGCTAACATTCAATGTTTCGTAATGTGTGTTTACACATGGCGGGTTTCAAATAATGTTACAGTGGAACCTCGATTTAACGAACCTCTGTATAACGAAGTCCTTGGTATAACGAATGATATCTACCCCGATATAACGAATAAATGTCAACGCGAGACAAAAGATGAATGCGGAACAGACCAAGAGTGTGTGCACTGCTATAGGGCAAAGGTATAACCTGTACAGTTTTCCAGTGCCGTAGTTATATTTACAGTGTACTGTAGCTTCATACAGGCATTAAAGTGCAAATGTTATTACTCGTACCGGTACGGCAACGAGTCAAGGATTGGCCTGCGTTTTTCTCCTTTTCCTACGTGTTTTCGTATCTACTTTTCTGCATTGCGTTAGATCTGGGTACGAGGATACGCACGAATGCACTGCGAGAAATTTTGAGCCCACGGTACTTGGGATTCGGTGTATTAAATCGGCGTCGTTTTGCAAGCCTGAAGCGAAACAAATTTGGGTTTTATTGTTTGTTGCTGTTTACTCGTGACGGATACGGTAACAAGGTAAAATTTTCCCTCCGTTTTTCTTTTTATTATTTTTGTTTTCGTCTGTTATTTGTGCATCGCATTAGTTCTGGGTACGAGAATACGCACGCATGCAAGCAGAAGCGAAACTAATTTTGGTTTTATTTGCCTGTTGTTGTGTTACGTAAGTGTTCCCCGGGAGTAACGTACATTACCGGTACGAGTATAGGCTACGGGTAGCCTCTTGTTTGTTAAGATCCCGAAATAAGTAACACCGTTACAAAACAATTATTAACTATACCTCGATATAACGAACGTTACAACGAGCGGGCGGAGGTTTTCAATACAACGAACCCTCGATATACATGTAACGAACCAATTTCCCCAGTCCCTTGGCACTTTGTTAAATCGAGGTTCCACTGTATCTGTAGTTAGTAAATTTTTACCTCTCGATGATGCTTTTCTAGATTTCTGATTGGTCCCACCGCTACCGATCTGAGTCGTTATTGGTTAATTTGCCCAAATGTGAAAAAAAAAAAGTGTTTTCCTCGTCGCGGAAAAAAAATGGCGAGATTCGGGGAGCTTTCGCCCCTAGAAATTCAACAAATGGTTGAAAATGCGACACCGGCCAACACCTTTCCGGTTATTTGAGTGTTTGAAAATTTACTAAAACAGTTATTCTTTACTTACTTATTTGCCAGAAGTTTCTTATAATCAGCATTTTTTAGCGTCCCAACTCCCTTGTATGTTAAAGTTTTGTTGAGCATGATGTCCACTGAAGGTGCTACATCTCCACCCATGTACAAAAACCTGAGAAGTTACACAAACAAAGCTGTTGACAATCTATAAGATGGACACAAAGATTAGTAAGCTGGTGTCCACACTACAGTCAGGACAACATAGGGTTAGGGCGGCAGCAGCGGTGATGGTGGAAGTAGTAGTAGGCCTCTGTTGATTGAGGGTCGACCATAGAGAGTGTGCCCTTTGGTGTTTGTTTCTTGGTTTGAGTAGCGTCAACCAGTATCGGGGATTTTCGAAATTCACTTTAGTTTTAAGTAATTGGCGCGACACAAAAAGGATTGGACAGAAAACCACATGCAATCTTCAATCTGTTTAATCTTGTTTTAATAAGAGATTTCAAGACTCCCTGACAGGGTTTTGGAAGCCACGACGTCTAATTCGCCGGGAGTTTGGTGGAGCAAAATTGTAGCGAGGGTAATTCGTGTTTATAAACATCGGTCATTTTTTTTGGGAAATTCATTTAAAGTGCTGTATCTCGTCTTATTTTGACTCTGTCGATGAAAGTATCATTTTATATGTTTCTCCATTTTATAAGCTTTAAATTGATACAGTATGTAGGTTTGGGTACTTTGTATTAAACCTGAGTGCTTGCGTAGCTTTATGCGCAACACAGTCAAACTCCTTGTGTGTAACTTTAATGTTACTACAGGGCCAGGGGTAATTAGTCACTCTTGACTCTTGTGTCTCAGCTGATTAAAAGTTCTAACATACCTGACTTTGGTAACTCCTCCTTTAAGTGAATCAACAATATCCTCAAACTGGGAAAAAAAAAACAGAAAAAGAATTACTAATAATACACAGTGATACCAATACTATCTTAGTAAGATCTTGTCATGCGTGAGGCCTACAACAGATCACTGTATCGCTCTATTTCCTGGCATACTTCATTGCCTCGTCCCAGGTTAGGCCAGCTCTTTCCTTTAGCTCTACTTCAACCAATCTTTGCCATGCCAATCTTGGATTATTTTCCCTCTGCTACAAATGTCAAACCACAAATGCTACGTTGCGAGGACATCCCCCCCTCCCCTTGGAATATACCCACCCCCATTCTCTGAGATTTACGGTTATTTGATTAATTGATGATTGATTGCATGATTGGTCAGTAACCCAAGGGGTGGAATCAAGATTGAAGGGTATGTTAACAGCAATGAAACAAGAGTGGGAAGGAAGCATCTCCAAAGAAGACAACAATCCAACTGAGCACAGAACTAGCCCTACCACAATAAGGCGAGGCGGGGGCTGCTTATTCCAACCCCTACCCATAAAAGATTATGTTTTGTATTGTAACAATCCTCTTCTATCCACTTCCATCTTCATTCAAAATTGATACTCTCCAAGTAAAGTCCAACTTACATTCTGACCAATCAGTGCATTCTTTTCAATTCCAACAACAAAAGAAGATTCGCCTTTCTCTTTGATTGTGACGGGAATTGACTTGGAGAGTTTACTCAGACAGTTTACTGTTTTGACGTTGATATTATCCAGCGTGACAGGGACGTGATAATACTCTGAAGTCTAAGAAAACAAAGATACAAACTGTCGTTAAAAAAACTACAGTTGTGCCACTACGCACTTTACCCTTGGGGTCAAGAAATTTCCCCGGGGCTTCGAGATTCCCCTAGTGGCATAGGTACATGTTGTTTGACGTTTTCATGCATCCTAAAACCAAAACCAAAGTAATTACTATGGTTGGTTGTGAAAGTGGCACAAGATTTTTTAGCCAATTAAAAAGCGTACCGATGCAAAACCATTATTAATAAGCAATTGTGAAATAGTAATGACATTACTACACTGTGCAATTTAATTAAAAAATTGCACTCATACCTGCATCGCAGGTACATCAGCATTCAGTCCAACACCGAATGCCTTGATAGGACATGCACCAGCGTTGATTATACGAAGATTGGCAAAAGAACTTGGGGCCTCATTCACTGCAACACGGCTCCTCTGTGATGTAACACAAAACAAAGATTAACTGAAACCAAAACTCATGTTATCACTCAAAGTTGAAAAAACATCTAAGCTATGACTTACAGTCATACCAGTGACTTCCACAAACCAAACATTTGTGCAAAATATTTATTACATGCAAACTAAGGCTTCATTTACACGGAAAGGAGATGATCCTAATGCCATGATCATCCAAGTGCAACATAATTGTTTTCTGCTTTCAGTTTACATGCAAAGGGCTACATTTGGTCCTAGCGCTAGGATCATCGTCTTTCCATGTAAATAGGGCCTAATACATCCTTCTTTAGATTTTAAAAGTACTAGCTAAAATAAATTTTGACAAGTGTCATGCTTTCTTTTTCATTCAATGTTAGAACAATCAGTTTCCACAACCACATAAAAAAACCCTGGAAGGCCAAGAAAAGTTTTCATGCATAAGGAGACTACAGGGTACAGGACAAAAAAGATACATTCTCAGGGCTTTCAATAAGTACCGACGGCCGACGAAAACCGTCGGCTACTTTGCCTGGAGAAGTCAACTATTTTCCCCACCAAATTGAAGAAATATAAGAAAAATTCTTTTAAAACTTGTTGATACAGTCGGTTACTGTACTCAAACGCACTGCCTACTTCAAATTTTATTGAAACCCCTGCATCCTAAAGTGATAATTACTATTAACAATTATATTACATTCAGCTCTCTATTTTCTTTGAATTTGAGACCCATTCACAGTTTGATTTGTGATCAATACAGTTGAGTGTTTCACGTTTGTCATAAGCCAATTGAAAGTAGCCAGCACAGACGTTTTATTCGTCTTGTTGTCTAGATCTACTGTTAGTCCAAAGCTCTGAAAGTTATCCATATCAGGTCTTCAAATTAAGCATTTTAACACAAGTCATGCAGCCATCACTCACTTGAATTGCAATCTGGATGAAGGCTGCTATTACAAATGAGCATGCTGCCAGCAGCATTCCTGCACACATGCGTTGCAGAGGCCTAAAAAAAAAACACAACAAATCCTGGTTAAGAATATGAATATATGAAAATCATATATATGTAAACTGCGGATGAAACATATCCTCACAGTGTGCTATCAACTTAAGAAGTTGAAAAAACAATTTGAAAAAATTAAGGCTTGAATGGGATTCGAACCCATGACCTTGTGATACCGATGCAATGCTCTATCCACTGAGCTTCCAAGCCACATGGATAGATGGTCAATGGCCCTTATCGTAGATGAGTATGCCACGCCAACATATCAGCGGTTTCTCGCTTTCTTGACACTATAGTCTCGTTTTGATATTTACGAGAGCATCTGATGATGATGATGAGCGTAAACATCAAAATGAGACTATAGGGCCAAGAAAGCGAGAAACCGCTGATATGTTGGCGTGGCGTACTCATCTATGATAAGGGCTATTGTGAGTTATTTAACCCTTTAAACCCCAACAGTGATCATCATCAAATTTCTCCTTGTATTATCAATGCTTATAATCTGCAATCATTATGAGAATCAGCAATATGATCACGGTCCAAGGTGAATTATTTTGATATCTAAACAACTACTCCCCACTACACACTTGGTTTCAGAACTTGGACTTATAATGCAGCTGTAAGTGACAAATAATTGCAATGTGTGTTGCAATTAAACAGTACAAACCAGCTATCAAATGCATAAATGTTTTTGAGGTATGAGGCCATGCCTGTTGGTGGGTTAATCTTAATAAATTAACTTGATTTTGCATACACTGTATGCCTCATTTCTTATGATCTGTTACATAATTGGCACAATGGATTTGTAAATTAATACAAAAGAAAATTTGGTTTTCTCCATGAGTTGATAAGGTAAATAGACCACCCTAAAGAGATTCAAAAGCTGACGGTTCAAACGCTCGTCCTTTGTCAAAGCGAATTAATATTGCCACTGCCCTACAGACGCAGCACCATCCCCAGTTTATTTAGAAACTTTTCCCCTTGATACAAAAGAACACCGTTTACCTTACGAGTAGATTGCATTTCTTCAGTACGGGATAAATGATAGTCTCAAAGATTGGAATCATAACCAATATAAAAACTGGGTTGAGTGCCTGGAATCAACAGAAAACAGAACAACAAGGAAATTAGCAATGAATCACTAGTTACATAAGTTATAAGCAGCTTATGTTGATGCATTTAAAGCAGTTCAGTAATCAAAGTAAAACCTCTAAAGTCCAACTCCTAACATCCCTGTCGCGGTCAGGTGGGCCACAGTGGAGTAGGAGATATTAAAGCTGTCAGGATGAAGTACAGTGGGACCTAAATTCTGAGGTCACAGTGGTAGCTATAAAGTGACAGGAACCCTGAACAAGCTGGCAAATAGGGTCCTGGCAAGTCTGCAGAGGATAAGTTACCTACTGTACTCAGACTTATCTATTGACTATAGATACTGAGACAGTCTTATGCATCCCTTGATGCATGTAAGGACTGATTGATTGAATCTAAAAAAAATAAACCTGACCTACGAGCAGGCTCTCTTATTTGGATTCCATGCCAGTGTCTCGCATAAGCGAAGAAGCCACCAGTTACGACTCATGGCTTGGCTAAACAAGAGGGCCTGCTCACAGGCTAACACAAACCTGGATTTGATCTGGTTTTAAAGTTCCAAGAGCCCCCTGCAATAATAAAATAAAAAGGTAATTTAATCACCATAATATTATTTGTAGCTGTAATTGTTTTAACTGACAAGGTTAAAAATAGAAAATAACCTGAGCCTAAATTAATTTAGTATTAATAATAGTAGAATCCAGATAACTCAAATTGTCAGGGGAAACACAAAGTTATAGTTAGTTGAGGTTAAATTATATAATAAAGTTTATGAGAAGTTCTATACTACTCTATACTACTCTATACCACTAAATACCACTCTATACCATAGTACTCTATACTACTCTATAACACTGTATCCTACTCTATACCACTCTATACTACTGTATACCACTCTATATATTACTCTATACCACTCTATAATACTGCATACCACTCTATACTACTCTACACCACTCTATACTACTCTAGCTACCACTCTATACCACTCTATAATACTGTATACCACCCTACACTACTCTATACTACTGTATACCACTCTATACCACTCTATAATACTGTATAGCATTCTATACTACTCTATACTACTGTATACCACTTTATACTACTCTATATTACTCTATACCACTCTACCACACTAAAAAATAAAAACATTGCTTTGTTAACACCTTAACAAATCTTAAAGTTTTCTGATTTTCACAGTATGACAACTTACAATATCCCCATCCATTTCTTCAGCTTGAAGTGTCCATCGTGATCCCTGGAATGAAAGAGAAAAATCAGTGATTTTTAACTTGTTCCCATTGACACCACCTTCCTACAATATTACTGCACATACATGAAGGAAAGATCAATTTGTAAACTATTAACATCCCCAATAATAGCAAAACTCCTAACTCACCTGTTGATCAAACAATGTCCAGAAAATAGGCATGGGAAGAAACATAAAAAGAACTTTGAAGAGCGCCTTGACATCCTCTACCATGTGAGTCTACAACGTGAGCAAGAGCAAAAAATTATTTCAAACCACTTGTGTTGTACTTCAATCTGTTTATAGTGTACGGTTGAGTCGTCAGTCTTATAGTGTACGGTTGACTCGACACTAAGGCAGACTTCACAGAATGGCTGATCATGGCCAAATTTTACTTGCTTGTCTGTAATTAAAGTTTTGATAAAGTGCCCACCTCTCTAAGGCAGATAGCTTAAGCTGGTTCCAAGGGTGTCTGGCTTAGAAAGAGAGTTCACTGCATGACCAACAGTTTGTCTGCTTTTCCCAATAGTTTGCTGGTAGCCATTTCAAACCAAAAATGTGCAGCAAAGTGTCTTGCCTAAGAACACAACATAGTGGCTGTGCTCTTGACTTGAATCACTGACCTTCAGGCCAGACATCTGACTCCCTTACCAACTAACCACTTCTTCATGCCAACAATAAGTTAAATATTTATTACACATGATCTTTCAGTGACTTACTCCATAGTCCTCCTTTGCATAGTCCATCCAGTGTTCTCTTTTTTCTCCAGATCCAATGCTCTTGCACTTCTTCTTTATGGCATTCTAAGACCACAGACATGAAACAGTTATAAGTTATATTTTTTCACAGAATGTATGTAATTTATTTTCAGTGGTTGTAAGAAAATTTACAAGGTAAGTAATGATGGAAGTCAATTGAGATCCAAGCATAGATTGAAGTAATACTGATTTCAAATTTTAACATGCGAGGTCATACTCTGTTGTTCGGCTTTTTCCAGCCATGCCTGCACAAATGCGTACAGCTTTTATATGCAACTTTCATCAGTGGCTTTAATTTGTGAAGAAAAGGCTTGCAGGACCGTACAGGTCATATCATAATGGAGAATATGTGATAAGAATAACAAGATGCCTTCGGATCCATTTCAATTTCTGACTATTATGTTATAATTGTACAAACCCCAACAGCACATGAAACAAGTAGAACAATGTTGCCCTCAGGAGGAACTTTTTTGTACTTGTTACGGCCACAGATAAATAAAGCTAAAAGGAACAAAACAGCAAAATTACAGAAAATAGATTTATTGCAACTTGTCATGGAATTCTTATTTTCTTCTACTTTTAATACAGCTGAAGCTGAAACTAAAACTAAAATAATACAGCGGTTTTAATTTAAGTTTTAAATTCAAGTATTACTAATATTTATCCCTTTTATTTTTAAAAGCTGCCAAGAGTGCCAAAATTAAAGAAAAATTTAAATTTCATATATTTTTTTGTAAAATATTGAAAAAAAAAATTATTTAGTACAATGTAAAATGTAAAAGTACTGCTGAAGAGGTTTCATTTCAATGGTCACACCATAGGATTTTGTTGACAGACTTCAAAAGTTAGAATTACCCTACACATCTTGGCCATTATTGACTCTGGGAGTAAAAGGTTACCAAAAACAATCAAACCACTTTCTCAACCCATCAGAAGATTTATTATGTAAAGCCCAAACCAAAATTGTGACTTCCGCACACATATTCCCGGCTACTCTTTAAAAAATTCACTCCCAGAGTCAATAATTATAGCAGAGTCTGACATTATTTAGTTTTAACTCTTAAGTCTGTGGGCAAAATCCTATTATGGTGTGACCATTCAAATGAAACCTCTTTAGCAGTGCTTTTGCATGGTACCATTTGTTCTAACTTTGAGTCTGTGGATGAAATCCTATGGTGTGACCATTCAAATGAAACCTCTTCAGCAATACTTTTGCATGGTACCATCTGTTTTCCAATATTTTACAAAATGAAATTTAGGATTTTATGTGAATTTTTATCTTTGGCTCCCTTAAGGTTCAATGTGTAGTTCCAGAAAAAATCCATACCCACCCCATGGAAGGTCATTGGAAATTCCTAGGGGGAGGGGGGGGCTTAAAAGCCAATATTTTAGAAGCAAAGTATGAAGCTAAACTGGAATTTCCTGGGGGGATGGGGGGGGGGGGGGGGCTAAACAAAAAACCTTCCGTGGGGGGAGTATGGATATTTTCTGCAACTGCACAATAATAATTGTATGGGAAACAGCTTACCCAACGATAATATCATTAAGAGTGCAGGAACTCCAAATGCCAGCACGTAACAATCATGACCAAAACATGACACATCACCTGAAATATCATTGACATTTTACTTTCAATTGTCATTTATAATCTATGTTTTACATTTACAAGTACACGATGAAAGGAAAGCTCGTCATTAATTTTTTCCATGCTAATTTGACTACTTATAACTTCCTTCAATTCTAATTAAAACAAGTGCATGTAGCCTGTTTCAGTTTGGCTTTAAAAAGTGGACTGTTTGGTCCCAGTTCCCACTTAAGATGGTCTATACAGTCATGTAGTTCGCAGTTCACTTTCCATAGTCCCCAGTCTTAAGTCTGCGGTCCACTTTCCATATTTTAGAGCCTGCAGTGTGTAGCTGGCCAAGTGAAAGGTGGATGTCTTAGGCAAGTCACCCAGGAGAAAAAAACGTGCATAATTATATGGTGATGGCCCACTTAAATAGAAACCTATTCAAAGAGCTGTAAAAGTATAGTAAACAAAAACAAGATCTAGAATGTACATTGCATAATGTACCTCTTAAAATGGGAGTAATAACTGTAGATAAAAGGCTGCCAAGATTGATGGTAAAATAAAAAATGGAGAAGTAACTTTGAAGTAAATGCTCCTGCAATAACGAATAAAAGTAAAAAACAAAAATTATAATAATATTATATACATTGTACAGACTTTTGTACCTCTTAAAATTGGTGTGACAATCATAGACAAAAGGCTTCCAAGGTTGATGGCAAAGTAGAAAATGGAGAAATAGCTTTGAAGTAAGTGTTCCTGCAAAAATAGACAATGAGCTGTGTTTATACCATTAATTACATGTATATAGATGGATTAACCCGCAGCCTATACAGTGACTAACATGTATATGTTGTAGGTTAAAATTATTTTAGGTTAAAATTATTTCAAACTAGGTTAATTTTTATTTTCCGTTGTCCCAGATTCATTAACATAATCTCAGACAAAGGAAAATAGAAATTAACCTAGTTTGAAATAATTTTAACCTACAACATATACATGTCACAAATATTAATGCCAAGCATATGCTGTTGAAATGGACAACTAAATAAATTATATGATTCCTCCTGCAAAAACATTGGAAGTGAGGAAGGACTGTTCTAGACTCACTTGCTGACCAGTGATTCTGGCCAGGAAGAAACACAAAGTACAGGAAGGTCAGTGCAAATACATGGACAGCAGCCTGGCCCCACCTATCCGGCCATTACTATTGGAAATAACTTAGATCATAATAAATTATTGCTTGGTGTTATAATAAGCAAGGACCTCAAATGGAGACAATGCATTGAATAAATTATAAATTATTGTTAAAAGAGCAAACAAAAGGCTTTACTCGCTGAGGTTGCTGAACATTATGTACAGGTTAAGGTGGTCATTTCCTGGATGTCATTTATAACAGGAATGCAGCAGATTCTGGAACCCACTTGATGTTTAATTTCTCAGAAACTTTAATTTGGTTACGGTGAACATACTTGGCTCGCAGTAAATTGATCTCCTCCAAATGCTGACACGCATGGTTTGATTCCTCCTGTGCCGAGTGCAATCAGCAGTAATCCTATCATGGGTCCAGCTCTGTGAAAATAAATAAAAGAATATATCATATGACCCGTACGGCCCTGCGAACCTTAACTTTGCAAAACCATTGATGAAAGTCCCGTACAAGGGCCGTACGCATTTGCGCGAGCGGGGCTGGAAAAAGCTGTATGGCTCTCCTACAAAGGCGGACGGCCTCGCGCGTTATGATTTCAAGTAATTTTGTCTCCAAATTGGTCATATGATAAAATAAATGTACTTTATATAATATTGACTAAGTTAGGTCGGGCCGGATGGGAAAATATTGGGCTCTCGGTCATGGCGCCCAGACCTCGCTGCACTGACGGTTTATACGCCATGGCCTCGAGCCAAATATTTTCCCATCTGGCCCTCCCACTAAGTCAATAAGTACATAATATTAATCTTTTAACTCCCAAGAGTAGAAAAATATAAAATAACTTTCAGAAATATCCCAAAATTTAATGTCACTTTGTAAAATATTGAAAAACAACTGGTACCACGCAAACATACTGCTGAAGAGGTTTTATTTGAATGGTCCATTGCAGGATTACCCCCAGCATTAGCATTAAAATTGTGGTAGTATAAACCATTTCAAACAGGTGTCCACATATTTTTGCAGTGTTTTTATTTTTTTGCAGTGGAATTTACCAGCATAATAATCTTAAACAGCGCCTTTTGTCCTTATTAACCGTAAAGAGTGATACTTTGTAGTTATTAATCGTGAAACAATGTCAGTTACAGTTAATAATCTTAAAATTCCAGATTAATAACTATGTTTGGCAGACGTTTACAGTTAATAATCGTGTAATGCGCGAATATTAATTGTGTCTGACAGGCATTTACAGTTATTAATCGTGAGTTGCCCATTTCCACGGACAAGATAACTCGAAAGCAAATTTAACTTGACCATCCGCCATTACAAAAAAGAAAACTAACGTAAAGTCTACTTTCCACAGGACTTGTTATACCGTAAATATTCCACAACCGAATTCTTCAGGGGTCAAAATTTCTATTGAGCTTGACTTCTATTCGATTTAATTTGTTCGCGAACGATATTTTCCTAGTCTTCCTTTTCGATGAAGAACAACGCGAGCGTCGCCATTAAACATAGAAGCGCGAGCGTGTGAAGCATTTATACATGTAAAATTAAAACACCTCTATTTAAGTCTTGTTATTGGAAGAAAACAAAGCGAGAGATCTCTTAATCGATTTCCGAAACTAAAATTCATTTGACCCGGCCGGAGAAGTAGAAAATTGCTTTTGAAAAGAATTGTTTTCAATTGAACGTATCGTGAAATCAACAACACGGCGAAATACTTTCAGTGGGAAGATTCGCTCGCAGTCAAAATTAGCGGTGTTTACTTAAAAAAGATTTTGAAAAGTCTAACTTATTGGAAAGGCTTTCATTCTTTAGCAGTGGAGAGCTGATAACAGGGTTTGTCCTCCACAATCGTTCACAAACTGACAATAAGTGACAGAAACTAAACAACATGCTTACAACATTCAGTTCCACTAGCGTCAAAAAATATTTTGGAACTCCAAAGAAAAATCGGCTGAAAATCCGCCTGTACGGGATATGAATTTGAAATGATTATTTTGGTTTAAAACTCAAAATGCATCTAATGATAACCGAATCCTTTTAGTTGATTCATTTTCATTCACGATCGAAACACTTTGTACTTATTTTAAAATCGTAAAGACTGATAGTTCGCAGTTATTAATCGTGAAGTACGTCACTTGCGATTAATAACTATGGGAAACATTTGAAGGCGCTTGAAAAGAAAGGGCTTTCTTCGAAAACGAGTTAGCGGGACGTATTCATTCAATGCACTTCCGGACTTCGGAATGAAACTCCAACTTACAAAAAAATATATTTTTTATGAAAAAGTGAGTTACAAGCGAATTTCAGATAAACTTACTCATGGACGGCCGGCGCACAAGTTGAAATCTACGAACACCATAAAATTGCACATAGTCGAATTTCGCGGAATATGCATCATCACAGGGAAAAAACACATCACAGCCAGGAAAGCAGTTAAATGTTTCGCGAAACAAAACTTAACATGAGCGGTATAATTTGTTGTTATGATGTAACTTGGTTTATAAATATTTCGAGCGAAAAATTGAAATCTGAGAACACCGCCGTTCGATTATGCAAATTTGATAAGATCGCTCCGGCAAAATATTCGCGGCTTGAATATTTGCGGAGTTTTCGCATCGTCTTCGCAAAAATACTCTTTCAGTTGAGAAATAAAATAATATATCGTTTTCTAAAGGACTTTTCATTAAGAAAAAGATCTGTTTTAGTTGAAAGTGTTTTGCACGAAGAGGTTTGATGGTCTTTGATGCAAACGGTCTGCAAAAACATCGGGTGTCACGCAACAGGCGAGGAATTTTTCTTTCAGGCTCTGGTGAAACTTCAGTAAAAAGAATGCTTATCAGGTTAAGATTAAACCTCTAAAATAGCGAAGCTATGTCTTATAAAGCTTACAGTTCCTTTCAAATGAAAGATCGTTTTCAACCTGTTTAATTTCTTACTAGTCCGCAGTGGATGTACTGTGCATGCAGGATATGCCGCATCGTGTTATCTGTTTTTTAGCGTTTTTTCAGCATATAAGCGAGGATTTTGTGTGTTTAAAGACCCATCCAGCTAGCCACACAACCTGAAAAAACGATATTAAATGGTCCACATTGCTCGTTTTCCCTTACAAAATCACTGCTACAAGAAATCCGGGTTTTAGCGGTAAATTGATATTTCTACGCGGGAAAAATAGGATAGTTTAAAGCGTGACTGTAATAAAAAAAACGGTAAACAAAAAGCGACAGACATTGTAATCTGTTTAATTACGAAAAAACCCACAACCGATCAAGTACAACAAACTCAGATGAAGTATTAACCTGGGCAAAAACAGTGGCTCACCTTTGGCGTTCACAAGTGTGGCAGAGTAGAAACAACGGCTATGCAACGGCCATGCATGCGGCTCTCAAAATTCGTTTGTGAAGTCTTGTCCTTTAAATTTGTTCTTTTCTGTCAGCAGTGATTTATACAGCTATCGATGTTTTGATTTCAGTGATTTGCGCTTGGTAAATTGTCACTTCTTCCACCCTGCACAGTGGTGAACATTTCAGCACTCATTCAGTTCTTGCAAAGAAATCCGACGCATTGTTTTCAACCAATATGTATTTGAAGCTCAATAGTGTTTTCATTTCAAGTTCCACCAACAGTCCAACAGGGCAGCCCAGCATAAGGATATTTTTTTCTGGTGAACTTACTCTACAAAGAGCTTCAACTAAGCTTATAGCACGTGTTCAGTCATTGGCGGATTTCCATCCAAAAATTTGGAAAGCCACTTAATCAGAAGTGGTTTTAACCGTGGTAAAAATTCCTTCATCCGAGAAATGAGTCCAACTTGACTCTTTTTTACTTTTAAAGCAGTGTACGATAAATAGAAATGATTTTCGGTAAGCGCCTCGTTTGATTCTCAGGCGGTCAATTTTCCTGGAGCCGGTCATTTGCGTCAAAGTGCGTCTATAGCAACCAATTGCAGAGCTTGCTGTCAAATATTGTGTCCAATCACAGAGCTGGCTGTCAAAATGTCTCCAATCGCATAACTAGAAGCATCAAGTGAGATGCCGAATCGTTCTTCCCATCACGAGGGAGGTCCTTTTTTTCAACGTCAAATTGTCATTGACTAAATTCTTTTTTCAACTGAACTGTAAAGCAACTCGTCGACGACGCTGAATTCAACGAAACGATTTAAAAGAAAGACCTTTCGCAACGCGAGCATGTTTTCGCCCTTACAATATTCCGCGCAGAATGTTTTCTTTTCAACTCACTTGAATTCACCTGATGCGAGCGAAAATTTCATATTCAGTAAAATATAAAGGAATTTCTTATTGTTAATTTGAGCGCACAATAAATGATTTTTTTCTGACAACATAATCTCGCAGACAAAGTGATTCGGGTTTTCTTTTCATGATCAACCACGCCGTAGCATGTTCGATCCCCGGGGGGGGGGGGGGGGGGGGGGGGGGTACTCCCTATAATGGGCTATACGGGGATGCTCCGCCCGAAAGGGGTACCTTTTTTAGGCTGGCTGTATATGAAAGGGTAGGGATTTCACGAGTTGAAGTATATGAAAGGGTGGGGATTTCACGAAGTATAAGAAAGGGTAGGGAAAACACCGGTTGAAGTATAAAGTGTAAAGTATAAAGTATAAAGGGTAGGGAAAACCTATAAAGTGTAAAGTATAAAGGGTAGGGAAAACCTACCCTTTATACTTTACACTTTATACTTCAACCGGTGTTTTCCCTACCCTTTCTTATACTTCGTGAAATCCCCACCCTTTCATATACTTAACTCGTGAAATCCCTACCCTTTCATATACAGCCAGCCTATAAAAGGTACCCCTTTCGGGCGGAGCATCCCCGTATAGCCCATTATAGGGAGTACCCCCCCCCCCCCCCCCCCCCCCGGGATCGAACATGCCACGGCGTGGTTGGTCATGAAAAGAAAACCCGAATTACTTTGTCTGCGAGATTATGTTGTCAGAAAAAAATCATTTATTGTGCGCTCAAATTAACAATAAGAAATTCCTTTATATTTTACTGAATATGAAATTTTCGCTCGCATCAGGTGAATTCAAGTGAGTTGAAAAGAAAACATTCTGCGCGGAATATTGTAAGGGCGAAAACATGCTCGCGTTGCGAAAGGTCTTTCTTTTAAATCGTTTCGTTGAATTCAGCGTCGTCGACGAGTTGCTTTACAGTTCAGTTGAAAAAAGAATTTAGTCAATGACAATTTGACGTTGAAAAAGAGGACCTCTCTCGTGATGGGAAGAACGATTCGGCATCTCACTTGATGCTTCTTGGCTACAACTTGACACAAATTTGACAGCCAGTTATGCGATTGGAGACATTTTGACAGCCAGCTCTGTGATTGGACACAATATTTGACAGCAAGCTCTGCAATTGGTTGCTATAGACGCACTTTGACGCAAATGACCGGCTCCAGGAAAATTGACCGCCTGAGAATCAAACGAGGCGCTTACCGAAAATCATTTCTATTTATCGTACACTGCTTTAAAAGTAAAAAAGAGTCAAGTTGGACTCATTTCTCGGATGAAGGAATTTTTACCACGGTTAAAACCACTTCTGATTAAGTGGCTTTCCAAATTTTTGGATGGAAATCCGCCAATGACTGAACACGTGCTATAAGCTTAGTTGAAGCTCTTTGTAAAGTAAGTTGACCACATAAGACTGCGAGAAAAAAATATCCTTATGCTGGGCTGCCCTGTTGGACTGTTGGTGGAACTTGAAATGAAAACACTATTGAGCTTCAAATACATATTGGTTGAAAATAATGCGTCGGATTTCTTTGCAAGAACTGAATGAGTGCTGAAATGTTCACCACTGTGCAGGGTGGAAGAAGTGACAATTTACCAAGCGCAAATCACTGAAATCAAAACATCGATAGCTGTATAAATCACTGCTGACAGAAAAGAACAAATTTAAAGGACAAGACTTCACAAACGAATTTTGAGAGCCTCATGCATGGCCGTTGCATAGCCGTTGTTTCTACTCTGCCACACTTGTGAACGCCAAAGGTGAGCCACTGTTTTTGCCCAGGTTAATACTTCATCTGAGTTTGTTGTACTTGATCGGTTGTGGGTTTTTTCGTAATTAAACAGATTACAATGTCTGTCGCTTTTTGTTTACCGTTTTTTTTATTACAGTCACGCTTTAAACTATCCTATTTTTCCCGCGTAGAAATATCAATTTACCGCTAAAACCCGGATTTCTTGTAGCAGTGATTTTGTAAGGGAAAACGAGCAATGTGGACCATTTAATATCGTTTTTTCAGGTTGTGTGGCTAGCTGGATGGGTCTTTAAACACACAAAATCCTCGCTTATATGCTGAAAAAACGCTAAAAAACAGATAACACAATGTGGCATATCCTGCATGCACAGTACATCCACTGCGGACTAGTAAGAAATTAAACAGGTTGAAAACGATCTTTCATTTGAAAGGAACTGTAAGCTTTATAAGACATAGCTTCGCTATTTTAGAGGTTTAATCTTAACCTGATAAGCATTCTTTTTACTGAAGTTTCACCAGAGCCTGAAAGAAAAATTCCTCGCCTGTTGCGTGACACCCGATGTTTTTGCAGACCGTTTGCATCAAAGACCATCAAACCTCGTGCAAAACACTTTCAACTAAAACAGATCTTTTTCCTAATGAAAAGTCCTTTAGAAAACGATATATTATTTTATTTCTCAACTGAAAGAGTATTTTTGCGAAGACGATGCGAAAACTCCGCAAATATTCAAGCCGCGAATATTTTGCCGGAGCGATCTTATCAAATTTGCATAATCGAACGGCGGTGTTCTCAGATTTCAATTTTTCGCTCGAAATATTTATAAACCTTATATTAAAGCAAGTTGCATCATAACAACAAATTATACCGCTCATGTTAAGTTTTGTTTCGCTAAACATTTAACTGCTTTCCTGGCTGTGATGTGTTTTTTCCCTGTGATGATGCATATTCCGCGAAATTCGACGATGTGCAATTTTATGGTGTTCGAAGATTTCAACTTGTGCGCCGGCCGTCCATGAGTAAGCTTAAGTTTATCTGAAATTCGCTTGTAACTCACTTTTTCATAAAAAATATATTTTTTTGTAAGTTGGAGTTTCATTCCGAAGTCCGGAAGTGCATTGAATGAATACGTCCCGCTAACTCGCTTTCGAAGAAAGCCCTTCTTTCAAGCGCCTTCAAATGTTTCCCATAGTTATTAATCGCAAGTGACGCACTTCACGATTAATAACTGCGAACTATCAGTCTTTACGATTTTAAAATAAGTACAAAGTGTTTCGATCGTGAATGAAAATGAATCAACTAAAGGGATTTGGTTATCATGAGATGCATTTTGAGTTTTAAACCAAAATAATCATTTCAAATTCATATCCCGTACAGGCGGATTTTCAGGCGATTTTCTTTTGGAGTTCCAAAATATTTTTTGACGCTAGTGGAACTGAATGTTGTAAGCATGTTGTTTAGTTTCTGTCACTTATTGTCAGTTTGTGAACGATTGTGGAGGACAAACCTTGTTATCAGCTCTCCACTGCTAAAGAATGAAAGCCTTTCCAATAAGTTAGACTTTTCAAAATCTTTTTTAAGTAAACACCGCTAATTTTGACTGCGAGCGAATCTTCCCACTGAAAGTATTTCGCCGTGTTGTTGATTTCACGATACGTTCAATTGAAAACAATTCTTGTCAAAAGCAATTTTCTACTTCTCCGGCCGGGTCAAATGAATTTTAGTTTCGAAATCGATTAAGAGATCTCTCGCTTTGTTTTCTTCCAATAACAAGACTTAAATAGAGGTGTTTTAATTTTACATGTATAAATGCTTCACACGCTCGCGCTTCTATGACCTTCTATGTTTATGGCGACGCTCGCGTTGTTCTTCATCGAAAAGGAAGACTAGGAAAATATCGTTCGCGAACAAATTAAATCGAATAGAAGTCAAGCTCAATAGAAATTTTGACCCCTGAAGAATTCGGTTGTGGAATATTTACGGTATAACAAGTCCTGTGGAAAGTAGACTTTACGTTAGTTTTCTTTTTTGTAATGGCGGATGGTCAAGTTAAATTTGCTTTCGAGTTATCTTGTCCGTGGAAATGGGCAACTCACGATTAATAACTGTAAATGCCTGTCAGACACAATTAATATTCGCGCATTACACGATTATTAACTGTAAACGTCTGCCAAACATAGTTATTAATCTGGAATTTTAAGATTATTAACTGTAACTGACATTGTTTCACGATTAATAACTACAAAGTATCACTCTTTACGGTTAATAAGGACAAAAGGCGCTGTTTAAGATTATTATGCTGGTAAATTCCACTGCAAAAAAATAAAAACACTGCAAAAATATGTGGACACCTGTTTTCAGGGCTTGAAATTGCACTTGTATTGGGCACATTTGCGACTAAAGGTTTTTACTTTTGCAACTAAAATTTGTCTATTAGTCGCGATTTTGCAACTGTTTTACGGCCTAGCTATTAATAAAGGAATTATATTCAACAGTCTTGTGTCTTACTTGTAACTGGTAGTTGTAATTTTATCTGAAAAATCCTGCGAAATTCACGTGGAATGTTGCTACCTTAATCGTCAATTTCATGCCCCAACACTTAAGCTCTTCCAAATAGATGTAAAGTATTTATTTTATAATAGATTTGACTATTTTTAGCAAATATTTACGCAGTGTCATATCTAATTTTTGTTTGCTTTGTAAATTCATTCTTACATCTAGGTTTTCTTAATATTTTCTTTCTTGTCCTCTTCACCTCCCGCCTTGATAATCCTAAGCTAACCGCAGGTTGCGTGAAAAATTTCCTTTTTTCTTTTTTAGTTTACTTAATTTATTTATTATTATAATAATTTATTTATTGTATTTGTAATATTGTAATTTTAATAATAATTGTAATAATAAAGTTGTTGTTGTTGTTGCTCCATTAACGTGGTTTCCAAGAAGTGTATCACGGGCGCACTTTTTCAGAAATTTCTCGTTTCTCATTTCCAGTTCCGGTAGTAGTAGTTTTTTTTTTTTGCAACTAAAATTTTCGAACTTGCGACTAAATTTTAGGAATAACTCGCAAATTGCGATTCAGAATTTTTTTTAATTTTGAGCGTATATACAACTGGGTAAAGAGAGACAATATGGAGATAATTAAATTTTTTTCATATAAAACAACACAATGGACAAAACCATCAGGCCAACAACCACACGACCGCGCCTCTGGCACTACCTCCACATTATTATACGCGCATTGTAGCTAACAGTTTGTCAAATACATGTACATGTACAGTACCGGACAGAAGTAACCTAACAGGGAACGCTTAGCAGAACGCGTTCCCCTTGGCGTTCCATTTTGCGTTCCCTAGCGTTCCTTCAAGTTCCAAGAACGCGTTCCCCTGTTAGGTTACTTCTGTCCGGTACTGTAGTTAAAAAGCAAACAAGTAAACTCACATTTTTACTTTGGCTAAAACTGCTGGAATTGATGTGATGGCCACTGTGATATTTCCAATTACATAAATTATTGAAACATAGAGTATGGTCCTGTAAAATAATATATTATGAAACATTTTATTTATTATTACAATGTACACTGTACCTAACTTATTAATAATTACTATTAATTTTTTGTGGTTGAAGGCAGGGGTTTTCAATAACTTTTTCATCACCTGTTTCATTTCTGTTATTAAACAGCCATAAGTCATCTTGTGGAACTTGGCCAACAGGTTTAACTAGTTATTAAAACTAAATGTATAGATCAAAACATCATTCATTCTTAATTCACAGGCTAACTCTTTATACTAGCCTGACATCCCTCACAGGTGTTACCGGTTCAACTGAGAACACTGCAAAGGGGTGTGGAAGAAAGATCTAACCAAAACCTTTTAAATTAAAAGTAGTAATGGAGAGACAACAATGAAGAAAATATTTTGTCTCAGGAAACAACATGCATGTACACTGTAACAGAATAGGCCAGAACTTGATCCATTGGAAGCATCTTGGTTAAAAGTCTGATGCCCTGATTGCCTGAGACAACTGCGTATCTGATCCCACAATATTCAATTAATGTAAAAAGTCTAAGCCAACTTAATTAAGTATAAAGTAATTTACTGGGTACACATAGTCATACAGCTATAGGTGCAGAGCATTATTTAAAAAAAACATCCTTAATTTGAATTGGGGAATTAATTATGATCTCACAATTTTTCATTTTTAGATTGTAAATGTATCAACATGTAAAGTGCATTTGGGCACATGCGCTATTATTATTATTATTATTATTAAATATTATTTTAATTATTTCACACTCACTTGTATTTTCCAAGAAGACTGTCAGCTAACATGGCCCCAAATAAAGGGCTGAAATAACAGAGCATGTTGAATGCATGATAGATTGCTGTCGCAGAATCGTCATCCATCCTCAACATCTGTGTTAGGTATATGACAAGAATGGCTACAAGAAACAAAATACACATATCGTTTAATGTGCATGCTGATGAAACAAAACTAAAATGTTTTCCTTTTATTAATACCCTTTCACTTGGCCAAGAGTGTGAAAAATGAAAATTCAAGAAAAAAATCCAAATTTCATTGATTTTGTAAGATATTAAAAAACACCATGCAAAAGTACTGCTGATGAAGTTTCATTTGAATAGTCACACCATAGGATTCCGTAGACGGACTCAGGAGTTAGATAACTACACTACATGTCTCCATAACTGACTTTAAGTGAAAGGGTTAAGCCTGCTGGAGAGGTGTAAAGCAGAAGCTGTTCTCACACACTGAATGCCATTTGTCTGCCACAGAATGCAACAGCACTTAATTGCTTGATTGCAAAACGTCTAACATTTACAGAGTATGTATGCGGAAACCTGGCTCATACAAAACCAAAAAACTTCACTCGCCCTAAATACCTACACTGCATGTCAAGGGCTAGGAGGGTGAGAAAGCTTTTGCACGTATGTCAATAAACAAAAACTGAGTCATGTGTCACTAAAGCATGAAACCCGATATCCCGACTCATACCAGACCCCCATTCAGTGTGTGAGAACTTCATTTCTTGCCTCTTTCGCAAGCCCAGCTGGCAAGAAAACCATTTTCTTTATTTGACATAAAACCTAGTTTATCTACGACGGTTAGCTTTGTGCTAGGGTTACAGTTAGTTTTGTGTTAAGGTTATGGTTAGCTAAGTGTTAGTGTTAGCTAATAGGGTTAGGGTTACATGTAGCTTTGTGTTAGGGTTAGGGGCTTTGTGTTGAGGTGTTGAAAATTGTTAATAGGGTCAAAAAAGGGAATTACAATTAGAGAGTAACACAACAAATAAATATGGGCATTCTTAGAAAACTAGTTTCAGTTTTGCATTTTAAATTAAATGTTGGCCAAGGGGAGTCTGGGACCAATAACAAGCAATAATACAAAGAAGTTTAAGCCATTTGTCAACCTTGTCCTGTGTGGTGTAGTGGTATAGAGAGTGGACTGCAGATCTGAAGGTAGAGAGTTCAGCTTTATTTCAGCTTTATTTCATAATTTCACTGCAGATGTTTCAGGGGGTACATGTACAAATGTAGATAGAGGGTAGTAGACTAAGTATGGCATCAGGGGGGTAATATGAGAATTAGGGAGAGGTGGGTACTTTTATCTTGCTGTCTTTTTATAAAAAAATTACCTACTAGTTAGAAAAAAATTAGCACCTATTGAAAAAACTTAACTACAACCTAAACATAAAGACTGTTTTCAAACATGGATCTGCAGAAAGATCCATTGCATGATGACCCAAACAATGGATGTGTACGAGACTACAACAAATCTGGTGTCTTAATTTTTTAAAACCTCAAGTCTGTACACACTGCAGTGAAGTTTGGTTTTATTAAATGCAAAAACACTTACCGTGCATTCCATAATATGAGAATCTTTCACAGAACTCATTTCCCAAAATGTACCAGACAGCACTGGGATAGCCAGTCTTATGAAATACATTCTGAAAACACAGAAAAGTTAAATTATTAAATATTAATTTTTTATAAAATTCATTAAGGAAAATACAAAAGAAATGAAATTTTAATGAAGGTTTGTAAATCCTGATACAAAACAGCTGTACTAATCTCAACCCCAGGGCCTACTCCATGGGGTGAGGTGGTAAAAATCCCTGCAAAAGGTTGCTTCAAATCCATTATCAAAATATTCTTTTAACCCTTTATTCACAGAGTCAATTTATTATGGTGACTTAATTAATTGCAGTGTAGTTCTAACTTTTGAGTCTGTGGAGAAAACCCTATGATGTGACCATTCAAATGAAACCTCCTCAGCAGTACTTTTGCATGGTACCATTTGTTCTAACTTTTTAGTCTGTTGACGAAATCCTATGGTGTGACCATTCAAATGAAACCTCTTCAGCAGTACTTTTGCATGGTACCATTTGCTCTAACTTTTGAGTCTGTGGAGAAAATCCTATGGTGTGACCCTTCAAATTAAACCTCTTTGGCAGAACTTTTGCATGGTACATGTACATAATATACTGTTGAGGTTCAAAGTTTCCTTTGGTTTAAAAATTTTTAATTTTTACTTTCCTTTGTCTGAGAATCATTATGATAATCTGATACAAAAGAAAACAAAAATCAAACTGGTTTAAAACTTTTCTTGAAAACCAAAGAAAAATTTGAACCACAACTGCAGTACCATTAATTTGTTTTCCAGTATTTTACAAATTATGTAAATGATTTTGATTTTTGGCACACTTGGGAGTTAGTCAGACCAATCAGTATATAGGTATAAGCTATGCATATGATATCTGATACCTTTATCTTTTGTATTCTTGATTCTGGTCTTTTTTCTTCTTCTTTTTCCTTGTCTTCATTTTCTAGAATAACCAAACAGTAACAATATATTATAATATGAACAATCCTTAACTGTGAACATTCAAATGAAAGTTATTAATCCCATAATCATATCAATAACAAAATTCTTCATTGTGATTGGTCATCCATGGGCTTATTTTGGTGTGATCATGTGGGTGTCCAATTACAGCTGACTGCGATAACATGAAAACACCAGACCTTTAAATGCATCACAAATAATAAGCACCTCATTAGATTTTTTTTCTTGAAAAGTTTTTTTTTTACAAATTATTTAAAAAAATAGCTTAATTACAAATACTAATTAATTACAGGATAAAAAAGGAAAAAAAAGTTACAATCTTAGTATTTAAAAAGTAGACACATGAAAATACAAAAGAAGAAAAAAAATTACAAAAGATTTCCATGTGTATCATTAAACCTTGTAAGTTCATTGTTTTGAACAGCTTTTTCTCATTGTATAATTATATTGTCCATTAGAAGTGCAAGATTGATTGAACAGACCACAGCATTGTCTCACATGACAAAAATGCAACAAAATGTAATGAAACCGAGACAGACGTTTACCAATTAAAATAATTACAAGAATTACGTTCAAGCAAACAGAATGGTTCATTAATCAATCATGTTTAATACAGCAATTGGTTCATGGGTAACTTTAAAAGAATGTTTAAAGATCTAGAAATTCTAAATAATGAATCACAAATAAATACATTGTGAAAGCCATGCTTCATGTAGACCTAACCAAACTCCATGTAAAAAGTTAATAATAGTAAAATTAGAGGACCTTCTATACTCAAATATGGCGTTTTCAGATACTGATAAAATACGGTGTGCTGAACGCTTTTTTCACTTTTAGTTGAACAAAATTCCAAACAAATTACATTACTGTGAAATAGCGTACATGTTATGTACAGCAGTATGGTTGTCATTAGACAAAATGTGGGAAACATTTTGTGCTACTCAACTGCCAAAACCTGACATCACAGCATCATTAATAAGGAAGATTATGTGGAAAGATAAAAATAATTACAATATTTTATCCTTGTACATGTTAAATGTGAATGTGTTCGCAGGTGAAATCCAATAGAAAAAAAATCTTCTTTTTATAGCCTTAGCATCCATTACCTTAAGGCAAGACCTTCTCAAAAGCATTTAATTGTTATAATAAAACAGCCTCAAAGTAGTCGATGTACCATTTACAGTCCGTCTGTACAGAATTAAGGTGCAGTTACCATAGGGCAAAAATTATATTGAGGTACTATTGACCCCGACATCTTTTATTTGATAGCTTTAAAATCAGCTCCCTTCTTGAACTTAACTTTCTGAAAATTGAACAGGAAGAACTGTTTTTAAAATAGGAAAGGTATTAAACACATTTGAGGCGAATGCGAGTTAAAATTTATTCATTGCAAGTTCAGCATTACATGTAATAGTACATAACTAAACTGACCTTGCGGTCAATGTTACAGTCAGCAAAATTTTGATCATATTGATGAACTTTTTTCAAAAAACAGAGTGAAAACAACAGTGCATGAAGTGAGCTGATTTTCAAGCTATTTCTAAAAACATCCAGAATCAATACTAGGTTTTTTGCATGGTTGACTGAAAGGATGGAATCAGTCATAACATGAATCAACTCTGGGGTTGATTCTGAAAATTAGACAGTTGTCGGTATCCTTGCACCTTAGACAAGTGAATAGAGAAAATTACTCGCCTGATACAAAAATCTGTTTTTCCCAGATGACCGGAAAGGACTTTCTTCAAGCCCTGGGAGCGATTTTAAGAATACCCGGCCACTTATTTACATATCCCTAAACGTTTGGTAGAACGAGGTATGCGAAAACAAAAGAAACCATTCATATTCAAAGACATTGCAAATAAGTGGCCGGGTATATTCTACAGTTTAGCCAAGCCCTGCACAGATATATACTGTTTTGGTGAATGAAATATAAAATTTAATGTCAAAATATTTGAAAAATACACCACGTCTTAAACTTTACAGATCTGCATAATTTGTTTAAAAAAGCCAGCTGCTGTTCACTTTTCTGTTGATAATACACCCACACAAATCTTCCCTCTCAAAAAAAAAAATAACCAAAAATTATACTAAAAGTGTTACTGATTATGAATCAAATACAAAATCCCCAGAGCAGAAACACATATACACTGTGGATAAAATAATTTATATTATCCATGACAAGCATATTCCTGTCTGAAACGCAGAAAAGACCAAATGTTTACACGTCCAGTTTCATTTTATGGGCGTTCTTTTCAACCAGAGAAGGTTTTACCCTTGGTTCATGGTGGATATACCTTGTTCTAACTAGTTTTGGAACAACTAAAATTTGCAAAATCAATCCTTGTGGTGAATACAAGACATTTCTGAGCCTTAATTTCGTCCAAGGACAGTAATGTTAACTGTATTCAAACAATCCCAAGGATAAAGTCACCTTGAAATGTTCATGTAAACAAACCTAGAAAATCGTTCTTGCAAGAAAACAAAAGTTGTATTTTATCACGTTCTCGTAAGATACAATGTACAATATATAGCCTTGCTGTCGCCGATGTTCTGTGTTCTCGATTAGTATAGAAAGACGTAATGGGATGAACTATATATTACTGACGACAATGGGTTTATTTCTGGCCTGGAACACTTCATCAACTCATTCAAGCTCTTGTCTACAAAGAAAAGAAACCCGCACTTCCTTTATCATAATTTCCAATAAAAATTTGTATTTCGCCGGCAGATAAAACCAGGCTGGTGTTAAAAAAACACAAAATGTTGGTTTTGGTGGCCAGCTTATTATACGATGACTGATTTTCGCACCCGGTAAGAGGAATTTCTTTACTTCACAAGAACGAAAAATATTCAAGTGCAGGCACAGAGGATCTATTCAACAAGTGCTGTCAATATCAACAACGATTTTCAGCTTAGTCTTGAGGCAAAAGTATTATTTTGTTAATACAAGGCCACAATAACATCAACATTTTGCTTGCTAAGCGATAACAAGTTTGATCACGAACTGGCAATCACTCAAATTCATTTACTAGAAACGGTCGAACATAAATAAAGTCAATTCGAAATGGATCGATCAACTTCATTCTTTGATTCTCTGACGTTTCTCGCATCGTTCGCACGTTAACTCTCCTGTACGTTTATAAGCTTAAATGTGTTTCGACATGAAATTCTAGGGAGTCACAATTTCAATCAAAGTTATTGTGAGCAGAAAAAACAGCATTTAACTTGACCTGCGGTGCAAACTGTTTTGAAGCTTCTATGTAGTGGTTGTAAGCTTACTTCTTCCATCTTACCTTGGACGTTCTTCAGTTCTTCCTCTGTGTCTGTATCATTCAAAGGCTTGTATCCAGAGGACGACATCTTATACAATGGATTACTTTCAACTTGGCAGGTAATATAAAAGGATGTTTTAAAATATGTCAAACATAACCAAAATTCGTCTAACCTGGTCTAACCAAAACACACGTTTGTCATTCGATCCTTCATGATGGCGGAAATTTCACCGCCGCGAAAAGTTTCGGCCGTTATACCTCTACGCGATTTACCGTTAAAACCCTAGAATAAAAGACTAAAAACTAAAGATGACGGTGAAGATGTCAAATAAATTATGAATTGACTACTGCTAAGTGAATTTACCCCTTCGATCGGAAAGGAAATAAAATTTGCATATTTGGCGTTCAAACTGCGCCTTGTTTCTATTAATCAGCGGCCTCGTACTCATGAGCATGAGTATTTGATGTCGTGTCGAGTCCCTCGCAGCCAAATTCAACATGGCTGCCAACACAAGCACTCAATCTGCAACTGCATCAACTTCTAAACCGAATCCTTCGAAAAAAGAGAAGGAAACATTATTTGCTGTACTGCAATTTTTGAAGAAAAACAAGTTACCTGTAAGTTGCAGGATTATTTCATTGAGAAATATGACGTTTTGCCAAGCAATCTGTCAAGAAAGCTTCTCCGTTTATGAATTTTTCAGGAAACCGAGAAGATCTTCAGACAAGAAGTGACTTGTCTTGAAGATATAGAAGAAATAAATCTTCAGACTACTCCAGATTCAGAAGCAGATATTTCTTCAGTACTGTCTGCGTATAACAGGTAAGGCAGTAAACTGCTACATCTGTTATTATTGACTTCTTTATACCCTTTACAGTAGCTACAGTTGTAGTTGTAGTACATGTAACTACATGTTCAGTTGGAATAATTTTATGTGCACTCACTGGCTTGGCTTGCAGTAATATTGTTCTTTATTATGCCTCAGAAGTAGTCCTTCAATCAAATGCTCACATTTGAGCCATGTGTCCATCCAAGAGAGTTCCGACACATGTAAATGAGGTGGACCAAAGTAGCCCTGCATTCTGTAATCGCTACCAATTTTGGCTAAACTACAGAATACAGGGCCACTTATTTGCATCTCATTGAATGACAATAGTTCCTATTGTGTTATGCCTTGTTCTACAAAGAGTTTGGACACATGTAAATGAGATGGACCAAAGTACAGTAGCCTTGCATTCTGAAATCGCCCCCAATATTTTAGCATATTGGACATCAAATGTTGGATTGCATTCTATTGGACAGTTCACACAAGCTGTTAGAGGAGTAATACCTGGCAGACTAAAAGCTCACATGAGCTGCTATGTCATGATCAGTGAGCCAAGGCATCATTAAAGTGCATGTGCACATGTTTGTCAGCAGTGCATGTGCACTTAAGCAGTACCAAGCATATTATTGCTGTTAATTAAATTTATAAAAGTTTGTGGACATAACATTGTGTACAAGTTTGCAAAACTATCAAGACAGAATTTTGGAATAGCGCCAGTTTATTAATATTAATATTAAGAATGCTTTAGTGGAGCTGTAAGCAAAGTTTTGACCATCACAGACCTAATGAATCTGTGTATGACTCAAACATCAAAATCCTCAGAATCCAAAAAAGCCATAACCATTCATTTCTAAGGTTGCGTTCGATTGACCCTATTCCGGAATAAGAATATATTCCGGATTATTCCAGAATAGCTATTCCGTCCTTGGTCAATAAAACGATTATTACGTTTCTGGAATAATGCCTGCGATATAACACATCCTCACAGCAATCAATTCCCAGACTTGTTTCTGTTTATTGACGTTTTGAAACATCTCTATGACTTTCATTTCTTCATACAAGGAAATGAGGAAAAGCGTCTCTTCCCGACTCCAGGAGTATCCTTTTTTGAGTAACAACCCATTTTGTTCGCACATGGTCACCGGCACATAGTCACCGGTGGTAGCCATTTTGTTTGTTGTTTTTTGAAGGCCGCAAGGCAAGGATGAAGTGACGTCATTATTCTGGATTATTCCAAGCATTCTGCTCCCTAGTGCAGAATGCTTGGAATATATTCCATGTATTCTGGAATCTGAATAGCGACTCAATCAAATGGGCATTCGGGGTTATTCCGTTTATTCTTATTCCGGAATAAGGTCAATCGAACCCACCGCACCCAAAATGCAAGTAAAGTTAAGACTTAAAAGTCTCAACTTAAATATTTTACAATGATGGGCGAAGCATAAAAAAATCCAATAAGTGTATAATATTAGGCCATGTCTAGTTTGTTTGACACCATGTTTGTATTCTTACCAGCGATGCAGATCCTACGAGATATGAAGACTACTATAGCAGGTACAATGACTACATACAGTACTTTGTTATAAATTCATTTACAGTACTGCACAAAAGTACATGTAAGTGACCAGAATCACATCACTCTACAGGAATTGCATCACAGAAGAAGCATTCATCCTGTATAAAAAACAAATCACACTTTCAATCAATGTTCATTCCACGCCAAAATAAGCTTGTAACCATGTGAGTTTCTTGAACACTGGCTTCTTTTTGGCCTGGTTACAGTTTACTAAGGTCAACCAAGATGGCTGCTTGTTTACAGACTTGTTTCTTTTACTTCTTTCGTTTTGGGCCTTCCTTCATTGCTCAAAACTTCAAAATGTTGGCAAATATTGTGAACACTGTTTTTATTTTCATTTAGTTTACAAGCATTTGTTGAAAAATCCCTGGATGTATATAAAGTGAGTGAAATAATGTCTTTGTCATGTTGTACTGAGGTTCTTAAATAAGACCCCTCACAAGTGGACTTCCAATGAAAATACCTGTAAGATGACCTTTTGACACCATTCATGTACTGTACATTCCATCTCCCGGCTTTGTTCTTTGACACAGGATCTCCTTGTTTTAGTATAAAACTTATGGTGCAAGATGCATACTCTGTGGCAGCCCCTACACTATGAAATACTCTCACACTAGATATAAAGGCCACCACACACTAGCCAATTTTTCGTCAGCTGAAAAAAAAATCTTAACTTATCGGCTAGTGTGTGGCGAATTCAGAAATGCTTACGACAAGATCGCACTGTGTGAGGCATGCCATAGTTCTTTTCTCTCCATGTGCCTCTGCTTCAACTGCAGGCTTCTAAAGCATTCCATAGCTTTTGTCTCTCTGTGCCCCTGCTCCACCTGCAGGCTTCTCCCTGCGCCCCTGCTCCACCTGCAGGCTTCTGAGACATGCCATAGTTCTTGTCTCTCCCTGTGCCCCTGCTCCACCTGCAGGCTTCTGAGGCATGCCAAAGTTATTGTCTCTCCCTGCGCCCCTGCTCCACTTGCAGGCTTCTGAGGCATGCTATAGTTCCTGTCCACTGGTCCATTCAGTTATTAACTAAGAGCTTCTCCAATTTTGCAAGTGACTGGGGATGAGCCCTGCATTTTTTTCAGGCGTCTTTGGTATAGCTTGAATTGCAAACACAACTGCGGGGATCATTTCTTCACTTTAAAATTTTTAATATTTTATTTACAGCCTGAGTTGGCCATGGTTTTGTATCCAATGTTCGTTCACATGTACCTTGAGCTTGTTTACAAAGGAAGTGAAAAGGAAGGTAAGGCCAAGTTGTGTTTGGAGGCAGGAGGGGGAGGGGAAGGGGGAGAGGGGCACTCCTGTATATGAAAGTGGGATACATGTTGGGAATAACTGAAAAAAAAAAACACCAAAAAGATGCCAGAATATTGTAATATAGACAAGGCTCCTAATACCAAACTAATACCAAATGAAAACATTACCAGCATTAACTTGCACTGAGATTTTGGATGCAGTGGCTCAGATTTCTACCTTTTCATAGCCTTATAGACCAATATCACGCTAGTATGGCACAAAAATATATTTGGTTTATTGGGAAAAAGAGCCCAGCATCAAATTCAGCATATCGATATTAGTAAAACTACAAAGTTTTGTAAAGATTGCTAGAAAACTGACGAAGATATGAAATTTTGAAACTGAGCATTTTTACAAAGAAATGTATGGTGGACGGGCATAGATTGCCCGTCCAGCCTCCTTTCCGTGTTTTTCCCATACATTTCTTTGTAAAAATTAGGCCAGAGTACTAAGGTTCAAAAGCTCATATCTCCGCCAGTATACAAGCAATCTTTACGAAACTTTACAGTTTTACTAATATTGATGTGCTGATTTTGATACTGGACTCTTTCCCACATTAAATTAAATATATTTTCATGCCATGCTAGCGTGATATTGGTGTATTAGGCAGTGACATTAAGCCATTGGCCTTGTCTCCTACATTTGTCAGTTGTCCTTCATGTAGGGGACATTAAAGATCCCATAGCACTCTTCACAAAGAGTAGGGGACATATAGTCCCCAGTGTCTGTGGTCTGCTTTGCTTAAGTTATGGGGACACCTGTATCACATTCAACATTAATTGTAAACTGCATTAATTAGCAGTCTGGCTTTTTCCCCCGAACAGTGTTGTAAAGTGCATTTGAGTATCACACAGGAAGTGTGCTATATACACTGTAAATGTCACAAAATTATTATGTAATGTACCAGTACATGTATCTTTCCTTGTTTGATGTTTTGACTCATCTTGTCAATGGTACTAAATTACTGCTTCCTGGAATTGTTGTTCCCTTACAGCACAGTCCTTCTTTGCCTGTTTTCGTGGAAGCCAAGAAGACTACCATGATGAAGACCTAAGCAAGTTGGCTGCCATCACTCGACGTGAACACATGAAAAGCAACGAGCTCATGGGAACCTTACGGTATTGACACGACAAACAGCTTTATGTCCAAAGCACTTAATAATTACTTCAGTGTAGATCTACCTGAAAAATGATAAATTTTTGGATGTACTGTTAGTACAGGGACTGGGGAGAGAGCAGAATGTGCTTGCTTTTCCCTTTTTACTCAACCCAACTACTGAGAGCCTGGAAACAGGCCAAAACTTCATGTCTTATTGAACAAAAAGTCTAGTGCCCCCCTCCCCTAGATCTGGCACTTTTGTTTCAATCGAGTTACTGCTTTTACAGGAGTAACAAGTTTGTGATTAGGATGTCAAAGGATACCTATCAAGTACTCAAGAAACATTTACAGGTATGATAAAATCGGTCTTTTTGTTTTGATTTTTTTTTACTTTACACAGTCGCATAGGAAAATTTATTGATATCAATGAAATCAATCATAAAGCAATCGAACAATCAAGCAATCAATCAACCAATCAATCAAATCAGTCAAATAATAAAGCAATCAATCAAACAATCAACCAATCAAATCACTGAAACAATCAACCAATCAATCAATCAACAATCAAGCAATCAATCAAGCGATCAAATCAATCAATCAATCAATCAATCAATTAATCAAACAATCAAGGAAGCAATCAACCAATCAATCAACCAATCAACCAATCAATCAATCAATCAATCAATTAACCAATCCAGCAATCAATCAATCAATCATCTAATCAATCAACCAATCAATCAACCGTCCAATCAATTAAGCAATCAATCAAGCACTCAAGCAATCAACCAATCAATCAACCAATCAACCAATCAATCAAATCAATCAAACAATCAACCAATTAATCAACCAATTAATCAACCAATCAATCAATCAGTCAATCAACCAATCAATCAAACAATCAATTGTTTATTTGAGAGTTGAAAGAAGATTCATTTAAAAAAATAGCTCTCTGGGCCAAAATGTCTTTGGGATCTGAAATAAGAAACATATGCCTGGGCTTATACAACTTTGAAGGTGTTTTTTAGAGAATTGCTTTATATAGGACTCTACAATGTAGTAACTGTTGTTCATTTACCACAGTAAAACTATGAACAATACCTTCAAAATACTGAACTGTTATTCAAAGTACTACATACACATTACTGCATAAAAGTATTAGTTCTACTATATATTAGACAAACTCTGTGAAGCAGTTTCGGCAGCCTTGTCCACTGCTAGCGAAGCTTTAACTGCTTGAGCTATTGCTGCAATAACCCCCAAAGAGGGCACGGTGGCCGGACCTTGGTTTTGGTCTGCATTTGAGTTACCAGCACTCGCATCCTGTCCGAGATCTGAAAGAAGCAAATTCTGACTGTTTGTTGTCTGACGAGGTATTAAACAAAAAGTGGACACACCATAGCCATAATCAAAATGTCTGAAAGCACCAAAGCACAAGCAAAGATCCGCAAAGTTCGCTAAAACTTGTCAAGGATCTGCAAAGATTACAAACACTTGAATGCGATCTGCAAAGATCAGCAAACTAAGCTGCAAACATGTGCAACACGCAAAACACCTAGCTGCCTCTAAAATATCCCATAGCTACATGTACCCGCATGAAGCATACTTGCACGTGGTGCAGCAGCTGACCTAAATGAATGTCTCGAGTTTAACCTTGCCTAAATTGCATTTAGCCTGGCAAAACAGTTAGTAAGAAGTTAGTAAAAAGGGGAACTACCTTGAAAAACTTCATAAGGGTTTCTGTAGTTTCCCTCTCATTAGTATTTTATTATCAATAACCACAATTGTAATTACTTTTTCGATTAATGGAAATATATGATATGATACAATATGAAAGATCTCATGACATCGAGAAGTTGCTCTGATTATACTTTAGACAGAATCAATTTAATTTCAATGTATACAAAATTAATACTTATTTATGCATATTCAGAAAAGTGTATTTCGACTAATGCAAATTAATGCACATAGAGAAAAAATTGAAAAAAATAAAATAAAATATGTGATTTCAGGCAAATATATGCAAATTTTTGTAATTCCATGCCACTCTGTGCTAACTCAGTACTTTAATACCATATCACATATTTTTTCAGGATCAGCAACAAGAATTATTACTGACTTTAATTCAGCAACATCTCCATTTTGATGGTAAGACAGCGATTGATGATTAATGATTGATACTTTTATTATTATGCAAACTTACAGTATTTCCAATGAATGAATGGCATTTAAACTAATACCCCATTCACACCAACGCTTCAACATGTTTAAATGTTGTTTAGTTTAAAACAGGTTTAAAAAAAATACCTCCTAACCTGCCGTAATAATTATTTGGAGTGAAATCTTTACTAAAAGAAACTTTATTGACTTTTTTACCATTCCAGGTAGTTTGAGCCATATACATTTCAAAACGTTCAAGATAGAGGCTAAAAATGTAGTTAAACTAAACAACATTAAAACATTTTTAACCGTTGGTGTGAATGGGGCATAAGTTACAATTATTATTAAGAAGTGGTTTGTTTGTAAAAAAAAAATAAGAACTATCCACACACATTATCTAAGAGCAAAAAATAACCGTCATAACTGATTGGCTTACGTTGTAATACACTTCAAATTTGCTAATAAAAGCCTGTGATGCTACACCACTATTATGGTCTGTTGTAAAACAGGTGACTATTGAGTAAAGTTTTACTATTGTTATAGTATTGCGATAGTTGGGGCACTATTGTGACATTATGGCAATAGTTGGATCAGTATTGCGATAGTATTGCAATTATTATAGTATTGCGATAGTTGGGGTACTATTGCGATATTATGGCAATAGTTGGATCAGTATTGCGATAGTTAGGGCACTATTGCAATATTATGGCAATAATTGGATCAGTATTGCTATAGTATTGCGACAGTAAAAAGTGAAAACCAGACTTACAAAGACTCACTTTTTCGTCTACCATAATTGACCCCATCCCCCCCTTACTGGGGAATTTATGTTGTATGACATAAAAACGAAAATGGCACGGATGGGGTCACTGATGGATTGTGTTGTCCTCGTCTAGTTATAACAATGTACACCACAAACAGACCATTTTTTAATTTTATTCATTAGGGACTGGTCAAAAAGTATAGGGGGGGGGGGGGGGGGGGGGTGGGCCGGAGTATTTGGAAATGTGGTTGATGAAAAACACATGGCCCACCCCCTCCCTTCGGCACAAAAATGACTGACCCACCCCTAAAGCAAGGTAAGAAATTACATGACCCAGCCCCTTGGTTTTCTCTTAATAACCCAATAAAACTTGTTCTGTGCGTGACAAAATCATAAATCTCTAGCCTCTTGCCTTGCTTCATAAGGAATTTAACACAGAATCCATCAGGAAATTGAGTAATTTTACAATTTATTCAGTGGACAAAAACCTTGAACCAGAATAATTTTAATCATATGGCATTCTTTTTCACATTTTTCAAGGGCTATAGATGTAATTAGTTATCTGTAATAACACCAAAGAAAATTTCTTAAGGGAGCCTGTGAAAACAAATTTCAAATTTCAGAAAATGACATCTCACACATGAAATTTTCAGAATTTTTATCTGTGTTTTCACATTTCGTGTGAAATATGACATTTATTTTCTCAGGCTCCCACGACAAATTGTCTAGAGTTAAAAAGTGTTGACGGGCCTGCACGACTCCTGCAGTTCGCAAATGAATTTTAAAGCTTTCATAGCTTAGCTTTTACGTTCTTTCTTAAGCAAGACTCGAGTTTCGGTTCTAAGGTGAACCTCATCAGTTGCTCTCATAGGTGAATGTCTCGCGGAATAATATGAAATCATTACGTTGTACATGCAATCTTTGCCGCTTTTGTACTCTTGGGAAGGATCGAATGTTCCGTTTTCTCATTGGCTCGTTTAATTGAACCAATAGCATTGGTGTAGTTTTGATCCGACGTTACGTTGTGTTTCTTACTGAGGCTTTTTTCTTAATTTCTGAGCATGTGAAATATTTTCTGACACAAAGAATAACTCTTTTAGTGTTGTAGAGAGGAGGTCTCGTGTATGTCTCAATGAATTCAAGATACGTTGCGTATTTTTTCTACAACAAGCATGTAATTCTGGTGTCAAATAGTGCTTTGCTTCATGCGTTCCAATAATAGGATATAGTCTTGTGCAACGTGGTGGAACGGAGCTCTGTCAAAAAAGTGACAGGCCAAACACGACTCCCACTAGTCGCAAAATATATAAAGAAGCCTTTAAAATAGTCTTCCCAAGAACGTCTTCGAGATATTTGTTTCCATAGATCACCAAAATAGAATTGTGACAAGTCACTATTATCTATTTGTTTTGCATGCTCGATACATATTGTGTGACTCTTTGGTTCTTTGATCTTTGGGAGGTTTTGAGTTAAAAAGTGTTGACGGGCCTGCACGACTCCTACAGTTCGCAAATGAATTTTAAAGCCTTCATCTTCATCTTCATCTTTTATATATATAGTTCCATAAAATGAGCTTGTTCAACCATCAATATTGATACCTATTTTTATGAAAAGAAATAGGACCTCGTGTTTCTTTGTTTGCTTTCTTTCAAGGAATATATGTAACAACATAGGTAACCACACTAGGGTATTAGAATTTTAAACACCAATGAAATGTAAAAAACAAAAATCGTACATTTTATTAAAATTACATTTTAAAAAGGACACAACAGATTTGAGAGTATTTTTAGCAATAATTTCAGCTGGCCGTGTTTTATATAACAAGACAGTGTGGTCAACTGTCTTGTTAGTATCAAGACTTAAATGTGTGCCTCTAAGGGTAACTGAAAATTGCACGACCCACCCCTTGCACAAGGCTCAAAACCTCATGACCCACCCCCTCTCTGCTCCGGCCCACCCCACCCCCCCCCCCTCCCCCCCTATACTTTTTGACCAGTCCCTTATATATTTCAATGAAGGATACAGTTCAAGTTTATTATTTGATAAACTGATGTTAATGAGACCTGAGATAATTGAACTAAGCCACTCACTGCCTGCATGTAACATTTTATTCCATAGTCCACTTGTTAATTGTATGGCCTATTGTCACGCAAATCTCACAGAGTACAACAATTTCTGTATTTCTCCGTACTTATTCAAGGCCCAAGTCCAAGCCTATTTTCAGTAATTTCTCAATGCCAAGGTCAAGCCTGATATTGATTTAGTCGCCTCATTTACAATGTATCTATCAGTTTCAAGGCAAAGTCCAATGTAAGGCAATCTTTGTAAGATGTTATCAAACAAAGGTCCCAGTCAGTTCTGTCATATTTTTCCCTCGTGCTCTTACCTATAATGTAATAGCGCGTGTCTCACTCAGTCATTCTTCCATCGCTTCGCACCGAGCATCAATAATTACCCTCCTATGCCTGGTACCTTTGTCTTTTGAAGTTTACCAGCCACAAGGTTTTTTTGTAGCAGAATTGGTTATTATTAAATATGGCGGCAGGGAAGTGCAACCCTTGGCTGCACTTTACCCCACAGTAAGGCTTAGCCCTTGGAGACAGGTCCAGAGAAATCCATTCCATGGTGGGTACCCACAGTCCCACCTGATCTGTACTCCCCCCAGGAGGGCGCCCCTCTCCTGGTTCCCTAGTTCCCTGTGACTAGGGATATGGGTCTCACCCTGTAAGGCTTAGCCCTTGGAGACAGGTCCGGAGAAATATCCATTCCAGGGTGGGTACCCACGGTCCCCCCTGATCTGTACTCCCCCCAGGAGGGCACCCCTCTCCTGGTTCTCTAGTTATGTGGACTAGAGATATGGGCCTCACCCTACTGGAGACAGATCCGGACCCCGTTCAGGGTGGCTACCCCCAGTACCACCTGATCTGCTCTCCCCCCAGGAGGGCACTCCTCTCCTGGTCCCTGGGGGGTTCCCTAGTGGCGCTTCCCTGCCACCCTGATTTTACCCATCACCTGTGCGTTGTTGTCCTTAATTACTATTAGATACCAACCACCCTGCCTCGAAAGAGGATCATTAAACAAGTATAATGCAGCCAAAATGCATTCGTTTTTTTACCCACTATTGAAACTATCGATAGTCAGGCCAAACTATTGCAATTGTTATCGCTAGGTGGTTTTACTATCGATAGCTCGCTATTGCGGCACCAACTATCAGGTTTCATCGATAGTTCGATGTATCGATCAGACGTTACACCCCTACATTGTAACCGTTTTATACACATACTAATGAGAGTCTATGCCTTTGGCACTAGGGTCCGATGTATTGTAACTATATACTAGGCTAATAAAAGTCTATCATATCACAGCACTACAGTCTGTTTAAACACTATTATTTTTATACTCTACCCTTATAGACATTTACGGCCTTATAAAAGTCTACAATGCACTAAGTTTCATTGTTATGTTAACTATAGTAATCATGATAATGTATATGTTGTGGTGCAATTTTATTCTTGCTGCAAATTTTATTTTCCTTTGTTTAAAACTCATTATAATCATACATTACAAAGGAGGATATTACCATCTTCCCAGTGTGCTTTGGGTAAAATTCGGGTGAATGACTTCCGGTGGAACCGAAGAACGCACGTATTTTAGTCAAAGTTGTACATGGATTTTCTCGCTTTAATGTAAAGGCTTGGAAATAAAACAATACGTACCTTATTCCTCTATTAATAATGTGCCAGGAAATGTTTTTCTTAAAGTGGAGTGGACTCGTTGAAAAAAATTATAGTGGTGTAGTTTGACTGTTGTCGTCCATGTCTGTTTGTAGTTATCGGCAATGCATATTTTAAATTGGTTGGATCGATTCAAAAAAGGCGAATCAAAAGCCAAATAATACCCAATTCCAGTCATTTAAAGCATAAACTTTCTCAAAAACCTAATTGACTCCAATTGACTCCACGATTTCATGCTAAATTTTGAAGTTGAAAGTGATCTATTTCGGCGGCTGTTTGTTTTTATCGGCGTTGAATTGAAAGTGACTACATCCGGCAAGCTCCAAGTGGCGCGTCGTTTGTGAGAAGATCTATTAGCATTTGTGGAGCGATTCGAGTTTTATTTTGGTCACAGCAAAATATAAAATGAAATGAAGCTGAATAATTAGTGCTCGTACCATAGAAAAGTCAGAAAAAGCGAGAAAAGCGAAGATCGATTTTGAACTAAAAATAACATAACCGTAAACAAACACAGCAGGACAGTCGAGTGCAGAGTGAGTAGCTGTTGTTTTATATTTTCAGTTTTTTTTAGCAGTGGTTAACGTTAGCGGGAATTATTTCACCGGCTCTGTTCACCAGTGTTACGTTCAATAAGTCAAAGCAAGCAAATATACGGATATTTCTTCTAATATAAGCCGGTATTGTTTTGAAATGGAGAGACGGTTTATTGATTCCATGAATCTCAGTGTGAAGAGATTTCAAGCGTCTACCACGCGACGCTTTAATATCGCGGAATTCGGCCCGTCTGGGAAGTTAAGCGGCCTTAAAGCAAACTGTAAACATAACCCGAAATGGAAAATATTCTGTAAAGGTGAATAGAATAAATAGGTTAACGTAGATTTCTTTTGAAAGGTTTCCGCTACGACCAACTGACCTCCAACCTCAATGGTGTCTGTGTAAAATGAGCTGCTTGCGGGTCGCCGCCGTTTGATAATATAGTTTGTTTGCAGTGCATGCCGGGAAGATGGTAATATCCTCCTTTATACATTACCATACTAAAAAACAAAGGAAATAAAATTTGCACCAACTTGAAGGACAAAATTGCACCACAACATATATATGAAAATAAATTCATATGAATTGCCATAAAGAGAATTAAAGAGAAAGAGAATAAATTATTGCGATTATGCAACAACTGAAAGAATTACAATTTGTGACTGGGATTCAAACCCATGACCTTTGCAATTCTGGTGAAATACTTTACCACTGAGCTACAAGGTCAGATGGGAGCTGGGTCAATTGTGAGTTCTATTATAGACAGGGTGAAGTGATGAATATAGTAATCTTGATGAAATTCTTTGAGGCTACAACACTGCAATCATTCAAGCATTAACTATCAGGTCTATTGCTATTTTTTGTTTTCTCCACTAACCTCTTAAATCGAAACATGCAATTTATGAAATTTCTTAAACAAGGTCTAACTATTTTACCAGCACCTACAAACAAAGAGTAATTGTTGGCTAACATTTAAAGCCACATTTAAACTCGGTCCATAATGTTTTGACATTAAAGATACCCTACAGTCTCTTCTGCGCATGCAATGTTTTGTGAGATTCACATGATGGAACGTCAGTTTACTGTACATTGTACCTTCCACTTTACTGCAGAAAGCATCCGTTGAACAGCAGCTGGTAATGTTATCTTTAAACTGCTCGATCTTTAATATTTATTGCTTTAGCATTGCTTCTTTTGAACTCTGTGCATCAACAGTAGAATAGAAGCTTACTTTCGCAAGCTTTCCTATCCATAATGGCGGACATTCAGCTTCTGATCAAACTTAAAATTTGCATCATATAAGTGTCACAGAATGTCAAAACAAAAAATGTAAACAAAGTCCAAGCATGCGCACTGGGGACTACAGGTTTTCTTTAAGCTTCAGCTGCCTCGAGCTGCCCAGTCTTACATTAAATGCACGTTAGATAATGTTTCTTTCTCGAATAGTTTTTGAAGGAAGGCCACGAAACAAGCAAACAATAGAAGCTACATCAGGTGCAGTGACAGGGGAGGCAACGTTTGAAGGTGAGTTGATGATAATGAGAACAATAACATATCCATGGTGATGATAATAAAGACGATGATGCGGATTATGATGATGGTTATAATGATGGTGATGATGATAACTAAAGGAGGATGAGGATCATGAATACTTACTGTATCATGATGACAGTGGTAGCAATGACAGTGAAGATAATGAGGATGACAAGGATGGTGATGATAATGATGATGATGATGATGATGATGATAATGATGATACTGATAATGAAAATATTTCTTACCAGGTGATTTCATTTTTGAGGCTTTCACTATTGCAAAACAATGACAGTTGAAAATTTAGCCTTTACACAGAAAAGAATGTGGATTAACGTTTGTGAAAAATTCGTCACTTATCACCTGCTTGCACCATTACCCTCATAGCACTATATTTATGATGATTATGATTATGATGATGTTTTTGTATCCTGACAGCTAATAAGAGCAAGGTGTATTATGGGATTCCACCAGAGCCTGATCTCGGAGTCGTGATAGAAGAAGAGAATGAGGATGATGATGATAAGGACAAACCAAAGGTAATTACAACATTGTTGTCTTGCAGTGCATCATACCTTATACATGTAGCTGCTGAAACTGTTTTGTTGCTAAGAAACCAGAAATCAGAGAACTAAAGGAGCTACGTCATGATGATTTTGATGCTTATGGGTCAAAACTTCCCCAAGTTATAACTAAAAGGCCGGTTACACGACAGAAAAAATGGGTATGGACCCGTCAAAAAGGGAGTATGGACCTCACATTTTCGCCCGTGTAAACTATGTGTACCATGTCTTTTGGGATTGGTCCGGACCTGTGTTTTTTCAGGTTTTGGAGCCATAGATGTCACCTGAAAAAACACAGGTCCGGACCCGTTTCTTCATTTCTTACGTCAGCTTGCATAATAACTTTGCTGATCATATGCGCAGTAAAACTCCGCGTGCCTCTGGAGCCTAGAAATTGGTCCGGTCCCCAAAAAAGTGTAGTGTAAACGCAACCTTCCAATCTTGGTCTTGGGCCTTTTTTTTGTCTTACCTGCAGTAGAACATTATCCGTGTAAACGGCTAAAATTATGCGGTCCGTACCACTTTTTTGACGAGTCCTTACCCGATTTTTTTTACTGCTAAGATGAGCCCATCAATGTTCTACTGAGTGTAAGGAAAAGGGGACCACGCACAAGGCAAAGAAAAATTCCTTTGACCTTGGTGGATGTTGAACTTATGAACTCTGGATGAGATCAACTCTGCTCTACAATTGATTGTCTAGCATTTGATGATTAACTGACCTTATCCTTAGTGATTAAATGAAAAAAGTGTTATTGCTAAAAGTAGTCTTGATAAGAACAAACCAAAGGCAACAACATGTACATAAAATCCATCAATGGACCAGAAAGATGTTCTCATGGTTTTGGAAGCCATTTTGTTTAGTTGGCTGACTTAAAAAATTGGTATGCTGAGGCGCACTTGTGTGGCTTTAACGCTAAGATCTAACATCATCCTTAAAGAATGACATGTTTGAAAGAAATGTGTTAATACCAAACGTAATGATGATAATGATAAACCAAAGGTAACACCATTGACATGCTGCAATGCATTAGAACTGCTAATTGTGTTGGAAGCGATTTTGTTGGGTAGGCCAACTTAAATATTGTTACGCTGAGGCGTACTTGTGTTGCTAAATTATCAAGTCACCTTATCCTACAATAAGAAAATGTATATGAAAAAAATTGGGTAATACCAAAAGAATAATACAAAGGATAAGTGAAAGTTTGCAACAATTCTACAATTTGTCAGACTTCTTATGTTTTGGAAGCCATTTTGTTGAGATGGACTGTCTGTAAAATTAGTAGATTTTGGTTCCTGAAACTAAAGCGTTTTTTGATGTGTCAATCCGCTCATATTAGTTCCAAATTAAACCAAACAACGCAAGGTATATCGGCCAGGAGTAGCCAATGACATGTTATTACTGGTTTAATAATATAGCGGTTTCTAAATTTTCTATTTCTTTTATTCTTTTTATAGTGCAATTTCTGTCTGTTCTGTTTTCTTTCGCCTTGATTTTAAGCTGTATATGCATTTGCTCTGTCTTCATGTAACATGTACATGTGTTTGCTTTGTCAATAGAAAAAGAAAGTCAAGAAAGATTCAAATGGACCAGGTAAATATAACTTTGTAACTACCAGAAATTTATCCAGTGTGATCTCAGTGTGGGTAGTGTTTCAAAACACTGTTTATGGTAACTGATGTTATGCCTAAAGTAGCAGAAGCTGTTTGAAAGTTGTAAAAAGTCTATTATCAGTTCATGGTGTATCAAATTCCTCTTAACCCTTTCACTCCCAAGAGTGCCAAACATAAAAATTCAAGAAAAATCTTAAATTTCAATTTGTAAAATATTGAAAAACAAATGGTGCCATGCAAAAGTACTGCTGAAGAGGTTTCATTTGAATGGTCACACCATAGGATTTCATCCAGACTCAAAAGTTTTCCATAATATTATTGACTGTGGGAGTGAAATATGACTTAACAAATTCTGTGTGAAGACTAACCTAAAACAATGTAAGGTGTATATCCAGTCCATACACACATAAATTATGTTACGCGACAATGAAAATCCAATAAAGGCAACCATTTGAATTCATAGAAATTCAAAATGGTGGCGCGGGGAAGTGTAAAAGTGAAAGTAGGTGATATTCATACCATTTTATTGTACACTACAATTTTCTTTCTATTTATTATCTTAGAAGGATCAAAATTTAGACTTTATTTTCAACAATTTGACATCAATTTGTTAAAACAATGAATGTTCCCATTTAGGATAAATGACTGCAAAGAGCTGGTCAACCAACTTACATTTGTGAAACCTTTGTTACCCTAGGATGTAGAATTAGTTGTTGACTTTCAATTGAATTATTTTGTTAGGCAAAAAGAAACAAGAACACAACCCAAATGCTCCACCACTCAACCGACAGATTCAGTTTCCCATCATGTAAGTGTTAACTTAGCCTGCGAACACAGCCACCTCTTATTGCTCCCAGCCACTAGGGTGCTCGAGCATTGAGAAGCGGCCTTTTTCACTCATCATTTGATAGGTGCCATGCTATGACATGCTCGCTGTTGGTCATGCTGGCTCACACTAGTCACTATAGGTCACACTAGCTGGTAGTTCTACTTCCCATGTAGGTCTTGCTAGTCATCCTAGGTCACACAAAGTCCCACTGGTCACTTTTTGTCACGCTAGGACATGCTAGATCACGTTGGTCTTTCTAAGTCATGCTAGGTCACACAAGTTGCTCTATGTCATTCTGGGTCAATCACTGTCATGCTTGGTCACGTTAGGTCACACTAGTCACTCTAGATCACGCTAGGTCTTGCCCTGACACGCAAGTCACTGATTGTCACAACAGGTCATGGTTGGTCATGCTAGTCACTTTAAGTCATGCTAGTTGATGCTTGGTCATGCTTGGCATTTAGGGCATGATGGTCACTCTACGTCACACTAGGGTATCGCCGCATACAGTATTAGGTCACGCAAGTTCTTTAGGTCATGCTTTGTCATGCTAATCACTCTAGATCACACTGGTCACTTACCTGTACATTGTAAGTCACCCCTTTGTTATGCTAGGTGAGTCACATTATTCATGCTAATAGTCATTTTAAATCACGCTTTAGATCAGGTCTATAGAAAAATTGGAATCCTTTGGGTCTGCATGCAGCTAATGTTCTGCCACAAGGTGTTGCCAACTGGTTATTGGTAGAGTAGACCCTAGCTAGCTGACCCTGTTCAGTCAGTCGAGAGGGTGAGCTGATCACGAAAACAAGCTCCAGGAGACTGGAGCGAGCGAACGAGCCGAGGGTAATCTGGCTCTTGTAACAATAATCTTGATTGTATCAAATTTGATTTCAATTCTTCCACTTCGCAGGAAAGACAGTGATAAACTGGTTAAGATAACATTGATAAGAGAAGCTGCCAAAAGATTAACGCTGGGTCCAGATACTCTCCCCTCAGTCTGCTTTTACAGTGTACTCAACGCCCATGCCAGGTAAGGACGAGATATGTCCAGAAATGCAGGCAGAGGGGGCCACGCTACTCCATGACCTGTATCACAAAGTGTCCTCACCTATAAAAGTTCACCAAAACACACGAAATTCTGTCACATATGAAGTAATATGAAAACGAATTAGAGTCAAATATGAAGTACTCATTGAACAATACTTGCCTGCATTTCTGGACATAAGTGGCAAGAACAGAAACATTTCAAATGCTTTGCAAATGTAACATTACGTAAAAGCAACAAAGTCGCACAAACTCCTTTTATATGCTTCTACAGTAAACCCTACGCTCATGCCACGAAGCTAGGAACAAAGGTTCATCGCATTACAAACTGCAGGATCGGAAGCGACCAATTTCTGTAAATTTAATTTTGTTGTATATTTGCTGTACGAGAACGTAAAACATTTCAAATTACGAGTTTCACGAACATGAAATCCAGTTCAAATCCTCGAGATTTTTTTTCTAGGCTTCATGGCAATTTCTTTAACTGCCCCGGCTGAAATATCATGTTTTCATGATTATGGCCAGGAGCTTGCTAAAGCTTAGTACTTTATTATCTTGCAATTGGAAGAAACCATCGCCAAAAGTGATAGAAGCAAAGAATTATGAACTAAACAGACAAAATAACGGCTAGAAAAGTCAAAATTTCACAAGAATGGCAAGATTGATTTCTTGCCTCCTGTCAGTAAATCAAATTTCATGAACTGTAATCCACTTCAATCCTTGCAATCCTGCACTTTATCTCCAAACTACTGCTTTTGTTTTGCTCTATAGAAGCTTTTTATCCAACTAAGCTGTATATTTGGTGACATTTAGCCATATAACGTGGAAAGAAGATAAGCGAAATTTTGCAATTTCGGCGGGACAGTATCGCTCATCACTGCTAGCATCATTTCTTCATATGATTTCCTTACCACAGTTCACTTATATGATTTCTCATATATTCATTTTCAATGTGAGGTTTATTTGGCCAACTTGGGTTGTTTGACTCACGCATGCGTAGTAAATAAAGTGCAACGTGATCCAAAATTATAAAACATAGTGACAAAAAATGTTGCATGGTGTTTTAAAACAATTTTTTATTTCTTTGACCACGTCGTAAAACATGCAGCAATGTGTTGGGTGAAAACCCTTTTGTAATGTCTTATTTGTTAGGTCGCGTCATTACCCCTAAATCGTTTAGCGATAAAGACGAAAGGAAAGAAAGTGAAACGAGTATTACTTCAAAAAGACAGCAAATGTGGAACTTTTTTAACTAAATCGCACCCAGAGAAGGATTTTGCTGTTATATTTGTGTTCAGTATTTCTGGAGTCAGCTTATATTGACCCTGTTGACCTTGTGCTGTTCAGTTATAGATCACAGATAACGTCATAATGTGGTAAGAACATTTACCGTATTTTGACGTCTTCTGTGATCGATAACTGGACAGACACACATCAAAATAGAATATATTTGTTTTATACAAAAACAGGGGGAAAATCCAGCCTGGTAGCACTCGACTGTGATCACTGCTCCAGGATGTTTGTTGTTGCCATTTTCGGCATTTGCTACGTTAACAAAACTACTTTTCGCTTCCGTTTCGTCTTTTTCTTAATTGTCGGTAACTTCTGCTAAACAATTTTTTTTACGCCCACACTTGCCATTTTTAGAATAATCTAATTTCGTACACTTTTTCAAACCTGTCCGCCATGTTGGACAAAATCTCCATGATATCAGCTGTGCGTCTGTACTCTGATAGATCATAGGTGATGACCAATCAAAATGCGCGTAGAATTTAGTATATAGTAAAAACCCACGTATAAGAACCTTGATTTTTTCAACTTAGCCTAAATAGGTTCTTATAGAAATGGTATTTAGTGGGATTTTAGGCTACTTAGGTTCTTAAATAGGTTCTTAATTTGATAGGGGCACTAGCGATTAGCACAGATAACTACTACAGGGCATATGTGATATGGAAAGCCATTGATGCATGACATAGATGCAAGGAAGTTTCAATGTGCTTCAAATACTGTGACTTCGAAAATGAGAGAGACACATGGAACTGTATTCTTAATACAATTCCAGTATTGGCGCAGACATGATATGGTTTTCATTTTATTTCATTCTTTGAATCTAACTGACTTAAACCTAGACTAATTTTTTTTTCTTCTGTGTTTTCATCTGTGCCTTCATTTTTGTGAATTAAGAACCTATTAAAATTTTAGGCTTAATAGGTTCTTATGAAAAGAGGGGGTTTGAAATGAAAATTTTAGGCTAAGAGGTTCTTAAATTTTAGGTTCTTATATGTGAGTGTTTACTGTATTGTATAAATAACAATAGCTTTAGCGTTGCTTGGTGTGTCAATAACTCGATTTGCAGGATATTACAATCTTCACTTTTATTTGGAAAAGGTAATTTGTTTAATATCAGTTTTGTCAAAACAGTTAAAATTTTGATCACCTGTGAAAATTGTTTTTTTTTGTGTGTTTCTCATTTTAAAACCATACACGTAATATCCAAACCTTTTCAGAATTGAGTTTTTTTTATTGATTTTACAGGAAAACTTACAAAAAAGAAAAACAAAACAGACACAAAATGCATCCATTGCAAAAAGATAGCGTAAAAAGATAACAATAATTTCATTACAAAAAGACTAATTACAAGTATGTAATATTGATTGCCTTAAAAACTTATACAATACACTTTGCTTGCAATTTTTTTGTATAATATTTTCTCAACACGATATTTAAAATTAAGCTTTACTTTAAATTCATTTAGTTCGAGTTCCGTTTCATTGTGGTTCTGGTGGTAGAATTGTTATGTTTCTGGTGAATTGAGTTGTGATTTTAACATTTTATGCGTGACACCTTTTCGATGATTTTTTTTCTGTGGTGCTGTTTATGCTGTACAAGGTACTGGTTCTAACTTTTGAGTCTGTGGATGAAATCCTAAAGTGTGACCAGTCAAATGAAAGCTACTGAGCAGCACTTTCCTGTGGCACTGTTTATTATGCTGTACAAGGTGGTTCCTACTTTTGAGTCTGTAGATGAAGTCCTACAGTGTGACCATTCAAATGAAAGCTATTGAGCAGTACTTTCCTGTGGTACTGTTTATTATGCTGTACAAGGTGGTTCTAACTTTTGAGTCTGTGGATGAAATCCTAAAGTGTGACCATTCAAATGAAAGCTATTGACCAGTACTTTCCTGTGGTACTGTTTATTATGCCGTACAAGGTGGTTCTAACTTTTGAGTCTGTGGATGAAATCCTAAAGTGTGACCATTCAAATAAAAGCTACTGAGCAGTACTTTCCTGTGGTACTGTTTATTGTGCTGTACAAGGTGGTTCTAACTTTTGAGTCTGTGGATGAAATCCTACAGTGTGACCATACAAATGAAAGCTACTGAGCAGTACTTTCCTGTGGTACTGTTTATTATGCTGTACAAGGTGGTTCTAACTTTTGAGTCTGTGGATGAAATCCTCAAGTGTGACCATTCAAATGAAAGCTATTGATCAGTACTTTCCTGTGGTACTGTTTATTATGTTGTACAAGGAGGTGGTTCTAACTTTTGAGTCTGTGGATGAAATCCCACAGTGTGACCATACAAATGAAAGCTACTGAGCAGTACTTTTCCGTGGTACTGTTTATTATGCTGTACAAGGTGGTTCTAACTTTTGAGTCTGTGGATGAAATCCTAAAGTGTGACCATTCAAATGAAAGCTACTGAGGATTACTTTCCTGTGGTACTGTTTATTATGTTGTACAAGGTAGTTCTAACGTTTGAGTCTGTGGATGAAATCCTACAGTGTGACCATTCAAATGAAAGCTATCGAGCAGTACTTTCCTGTGGTACTTGGCGCCATTGGGTTATTGCTGGTTTACATATGATTGCTAACAATCGCCTACTCGGTAAAAGTCCGCTATTGTGGCGATGACATGAAAACCCGCCATGGAAACGGATTGCAAATTGAAAATATTAGGCAAATTTTCTCAAGTTCTTGCGTGTTGAAAAAAAAATTAAAATCGATTATGGTTTGTTCCCCTCCAACAATTCTCTTGATACCTTCCTCTTCGTGTTCTGTGGGTATTTTGTGTACCTCAGACGTTCTTCGTTTTTTCTTGATTTTCAAGGAACTTCGCTTAATTGATGTTTGCACGACGGCTATGTTAGGGCACAGGACAATTAAATTTCCATCCTTTGGGAATAGAACTGTATTTGTTATGACGATTTCTATTGTTGCTGACCCCCAACATGGCCGCCGTGCAAATCACCAATTTTAAAAATAATAAAAGCGCTAAATTTGCAATCGATTCGCTCAGACGAATGGGCGAGCGCTCGAAACATCAGCTCTTTTAATCTCTTTTACGGTGGCCAATTTACCTTATCAGCTCAGTTGATGAAAACAAATTTACATGTAGGAGTCTAGTTACCTTTCTCAAAAGTGTTTACCGGTTCGTCTTTTCGTCATTATCTTTCATTTAATATCAAATCTGCCATGTTGCCGCAAGCGTGAAACGAAATTACTGTAAGTCGTCCTATTGCCGCGATAAAATTTTCGCCCGTTCTTAATTTCGCAAATTCAACGAACCCCTATTTCTCGCATCTTGATTTCCCATTTAGGTAGAAAATAAGGGCTGAAGGCAATTTTTCTACTTCTCACAAATTATTACTCGCCTGTTTATGTTTTCCACTCCCAGAGTCAATAATGGAGACATGTAGTGTAGTTCTAACTTTTGAGTCTGTGAACGAAATCGTATGGTGTGACCATTCAAATGAAACCTCTTCGGCGGTACTTTTGCATGGTACCATTTGTTTTTCATTTTTATAAAAATGAAATTTGGGATTTTTCTTAAATTTTGTTTTTTGGCACTTTTAGGAGATAAAGAGTTAAAGTTTGCCGCACACTAACCGATGTTCGTTGTGTTGCTGTGAAAGCGTCGATTTTTGTCGCGTCCAAAACGTTTGAGATTTTGGCGTTACATTCTAAGTGCCGACTTTACTGAAAAAAAAAAGAAGCATATTGATGAGTGCGTAATCTTTGTTTTCTTTGATGTACAAAGTGATCCTGTGGCTTTAGCTTTTGAATACCACGCCAATTTCGATATATTAAAATTCTAACTTGACTCTGAAGCTTAGGGAAATAAAATTAAAATTAATTTTTCATCCCTGGATCTCAATTTGTATTCTTTTGTTTTATTTCCCTAAGCGTCGGAGCCAAGTAACAATTTTAATAAATCGAAAAAGACTTACTCAAATTAAAACTTTAAGTAGTCTTTCCTGTATTTTATTTGTTTTTTGATGTTTTGCAAAATACGGTTTAAGACATTTTTAGCATTTCAACAAGGCTATCACTAATTCTAAGGTGATTCGCACTTTCAACCAAAGTATAAATACCAAACGTTTAGGCACAATATTGACGCGTTCGCCCAAAATTTGCACAATACGACAATGACCTTAATTGGGAACTGCTCCGTCAGTTTCGATGTCTTCACGTCTAATGTAGCCCTTGTGTTTCTAAACCTGACATCTGCAATCATCGCAATCTGCAGTAATGTTTTAATTCTCATCGCGTTTTATCAAACGCCCTCGTTGCGTTCCATTTCGAACTTCTTCCTTGTATCGCTCGCGGTGTCAGATCTTCTCGTAGGTTTAGCCGTGAATCCGGTTTATGTTGTCATGTATCTGACTGGTGTTTCGTTTGATTTTAGCCGTATGTGGCTGGTTAGACTGGCTGAAAACTGGCTGTGGGTGCAGAGTGTCATCACATCGACGTTCAACTTGACTGCAATTAGCTTGGACCGCTATATCGCGGTTACAAACACTCTCCGCTACACTCAAACAGTTACCCAACAACGTTGCATCTTCGGCGCTATATTTATCTGGACATTCTCAGTGCTTTTTGCATCCATACGATTTCTGATACACGACCCGAAAAATTTACCTGTTCTGTGGATGGCGACTACAATATTAATGGTGTTGGTACCATTATTGGTCATCTGTTATTGCTATTTTCACATTTTTCGTGCTGCAAGACGTCAGCAACGACAAATCGCTAATTTGTCTTTGGTAAATGCGACCTACGATAACACTGTTTTGAAAAACAACAAGGCGGCATGGACCATTGCCATAATCATTGGCCTTTTTGTTCTCATGTGGACTCCAAGCTTGATTTTGTCGTTCGTTGATCTTACGATAAAGGATTCCTGTAAGAGATCTAAACTTGCTCTCGGGTGGTACTTTGCGACATTTTTATCGTTTTTCAGTTCTTGTTGCAATCCGTGGGTTTACGCGGCGCGAAGCCACAAGTTTAGAATGGCGTTTAAGCGTGTTCTTAGGCCACAAAGAAACAATTCGAGCAATCAAGAGGGAACAACTCTCGAACATTTTCGTTCGCATCGAGTGGAAACAGCTGTGGTTGTAGTTTCATGTTGACTTAACTTTTTCACTCCAAGAATCAATCCTTTGTACAGTATAATAAACAGTACCACAGAAGAGTACTGCTCAATAGCTTTCATTTGAATGGTCACACTTTAGGATTTCATCCACAGACTGAAAAGTTAGAACCACCTTGTACAGCATAATAAACAGCACCACAGGAAAGTACTGCTCAATAGCTTTCATTTGAATGGTCACACTTTAGGATTTCATCCACAGACTCAAAAGTTAGAACCACCTTGTACAGCATAATAAACAGCACCACAGGAAAGTACTGCCCAATAGCTTTCATTTGAATGGTCACACTTTAGGATTTCATCCACAGACTCAAAAGTTAGAACCACCTTGTACAGCATAATAAACAGTACCACAGGAAAGTACTGCTCAATAGCTTTCATTTGAATGGTCACACTTTAGGATTTCATCCACAGACGCCAAAAGTTAGAACCACCTTGTACAGCATAATAAACAGTACCACAGGAAAGTACTGCTCAATAGCTTTCATTTGAATGGTCACACTTTAGGATTTCATCCACAGACGCCAAAAGTTAGACCCACCTTGTACAGCATAATAAACAGTACCACAGGAAAGTACTGCTCAGTAGCTTTCATTTGAATGGTCACACTTTAGGATTCATCCACAGACTCAAAAGTTAGAACCACCTTGTACAGCATAATAAACAGCACCACAGGAAAGTACTGCTCAATAGCTTTCATTTGAATGGTCACACTGTAGGATTTCATCCACAGACGCCAAAAGTTTGAGCAATCATAAGATAAGTGTGTTTAACTAATACACGCCAATAATTTGTATCGTTTTGTTTAAATAAATGTGAGAGTACAAAAATAAGCTGCACTGGTTTATTATATTATGTTGCTTCCTTTTGTTCTTGTGTTACGCGACCGAAATAAAATATTTTCTCTTTAATTTTCTCCTCTTTTAACCCTTTTAACTCCCAAGTGTGCCAAAGATCAAAATTCTTGAAAAATCCCAAATTTCATTTTGTAAAATATTGAAACACAAATGGTACCATGCAAAAGTACTGCTGAAGAGGTTTCATTTGAATGGTCACACCATAGGATTTCATCAACAGACTCAAAAGTTAGAACAAATGGTACCATGCAAAAGCACTGCTGAAGAGGTTTCATTTGAATGGTCACATCATAGGATTTCATCAACAGACTCAAAAGTTAGAACAAATGGTACCATGCAAACGTACTGCTGAAGAGGTTTCATTTGAATGGTCACATCATAGGATTTCATCAACAGACTCAAAAGTTAGAACAAATGGTACCATGCAAAAGTACTGCTGAAGAGGTTTCATTTGAATGGTCACACCATAGGATTTCATCAACAGACTCAAAAGTTAGAACAAATGGTACCATGCAAACGTACTGCTGAAGAGGTTTCATTTGAATGGTCACATCATAGGATTTCATTCACAGACTTAAAAGTTAGAACAAGTGGTACCATACAAAAGTACTGCTGAAGAGGTTTCATTTGAATGGTCACACCATAGGATTTCGTCGACAGACTCAAAAGTTAGAACTAATGGTACCATGCAAAAGTACTGCTGAAGAGGTTTCATTTGAATGGTCACACCATAGGATTTCGTCCACAGACTCAAAAGTTAGAACAAATGGTACCATGCAAAAGTACTGCTGAAGAGGTTTCATTTGAATGGTCACACCAAAGGATTTCGTCCACAGACTCAAAAGTTAGAACAAATGGTACCATGCAAATGTACTGCTGAAGAGGTTTCATTTGAATGGTCACACCATAGGATTTCGTCGACAGACTCAAAAGTTAGAACTAATGGTACCATGCAAAAGTACTGCTGAAGAGGTTTCATTTGAATGGTCACACCAAAGGATTTCGTCCACAGACTCAAAAGTTAGAACAAATGGTACCATGCAAATGTACTGCTGAAGAGGTTTCATTTGAATGGTCACACCATAGGAATTCATCAACAGACTCAAAAGTTAGAACAAATGGTACCATGCAAAAGTACTGCTGAAGAGGTTTCATTTGAATGGTCACACCAAAGGATTTCGTCCACAGACTCAAAAGTTAGAACAAATGGTACCATGCAAATGTACTGCTGAAGAGGTTTCATTTGAATGGTCACACCATAGGATTTCGTCCACAGACTCAAAAGTTAGAACAAATGGTACCATGCAAAAGTACTGCTGAAGAGGTTTCATTTGAATGGTCACACCAAAGGATTTCGTCCACAGACTCAAAAGTTAGAACAAATGGTACCATGCAAATGTACTGCTGAAGAGGTTTCATTTGAATGGTCACACCATAGGATTTCGTCCACAGACTCAAAAGTTAGAACAAATGGTACCATGCAAAAGTACTGCTGAAGAGGTTTCATTTGAATGGTCACACCAAAGGATTTCGTCCACAGACTCAAAAGTTAGAACAAATGGTACCATGCAAATGTACTGCTGAAGAGGTTTCATTTGAATGGTCACACCGTAGGAATTCATCAACAGATTCAAAAGTTAGGACAAATGGTACCATGCAAAAGTACTGCCGAAGAGGTTTCATTTGAATGGTCACACCATGGGATTTCGTCCACAGACTCAAAAGTTAGAACAAATGGTACCATGCAAAAGTACTGCTGAAGAGGTTTCATTTGAATGGTCACACCATAGGATTTTGTAAACAGACTCAAAAGTTAGAACTACACTACATGTCTCCATAATTGACTCAGAGAGTGAAAGGGTCTAAGGGACAATGTCTCGTGGAAATAATGAAATGTTTTTACTTGATTTCCTTTTTGTATCGCCAAATGCCACCAAATATACAACTTAATTAAATAAGAAGATTCTGTAGAGGAAAACAGAATTCTATTTCTAATTGTGTGATCTGCAAAAGGCATAACCCATCACAGCGGATGTACAAATGTGCATGTGAAGTAGTAGTTTGGAGATAAAATGCAGGATGATGAAATGAAAAATAAGTTAAATTTGACGCTGTTCGTATAATTTTTCTTTACTGACGTTTCGGCAATGCTGCCTTCTTCAGGGTACAAAACTATTAAAAAACCGTTAAAAAGTTTTGGAACTTTAAAAAGTTAAAACGTTAAAAAGTTTTGGAACTTTTTAACGGTTTTTTTAATAGTTTTGTACCCTAAAGAAGGCAGCATTGCCGAAACGTCGGTAAAGAAAAATTATACGAACAGCGTCAAATTTAACATTTTTTCATTTCATCATTCAGTATAACGCTGCGCAGGCAATTTAAATATTTATCATTCAGATAAAATGCAGGATTGCCAGGATGGAAGTGGATTACAGTTCATCAAATTTGATTTCTTTATTGTCGGTTAAAATAAGCCAAGTTTGCATATAATCGCCAGCAAAAGCGGATGACCCCAAGGATCTGAGAACATATGAAAACACATCAGTGCCAGTTGGGATTTTTAAAAATGTTATGTTTAATTTGAATGCTCGGTCCCACTAGCACTTGTGGGTAATAAGTTCGTGTTCCAGTACACCAAATTGAAAATCAATAACAATGTTGTCCCCTAAACCACCACCAATCCTAACCACCCGTCATGGAACATCACTACACATCATCTCACGTTGCTAGACCTAATCAACTTCCCTAGAAATCATCTAATGGAACTAGACATCATCCAACATCACTAGGCATCATACAGGATACTGGAACACGAACTTATTCCCCACTTGTGCTATAAACACTGCCGAGGGTAAATAAGGGATATTTATTTATTTATTATTTTTATTTTATCAGAAGTAATCATAATTTAAAAAGTGGACAGAGCAAATTCAACAAATTCTTGTGCGTTTGTTGCAGTTTAAACACGGTTAGCATATCGGAGGACTCGAGCCTGTTGTCTGGTGGATTTGAGGACAGTAGTGTTCGTGTGTGGAGCCTCACTCCCAAGAAACTGCGCATGCTCAAACCACCCTCTGAACTCGCTCAAATCGACAAGGAAGCAGGTCAGTAAAATGGCATCAAACCGTGATCAACAATTGACAGAATTCCCGAAAACTTGAGCTCTTGACCCTTGACCAGCAAATGTAATAACGCTTAAAAATTGAAAAGATTCCTACATTTATATTTGCAAATATTAGAAAATTGAACGGTATACTGACCCGTCAGTAACCGTGTTTCTACCTTGTTTCTTTCTATAGAGGACGTTCTTGAACGAATAATGGATCACAGGTTAGTCAATCTGGTTTATCGTTGATTTTTTAAAGAAGTTGTGTTTTTGCGTTGTGGTCTTCTGGTTGGTACGTCACTGTAAACTGTTGGACAGGTTTTAAGTTGAAACACCTCCGGATCTCCCTCGGTTATCTTCGACAAACTTCGGAAATCTTTTGAAAATGACCCGAACGTTCTGTGGCAATATAAAATGACTGAAAGTTCGTTTTCGGGCAATATTCGGTAAACTAAAGAATTTGATCGGAAATATACGGAATTTCACATCTCCAAGCATGCGTGTGATTGGTAAAACCAAAACCAAAGCAACTGCATTGCTCTGGCCAATCACAACAGACGCAGACAACCAATGAGCCAATCAGAACGCGAAGCAAATACGTGTCGCCGGTGCCAAGCGCGGGAAAACGCGTGCAGCAAGTCACGATTGGTTTTAGTTCTGATTGGTCGAGAAAGTGGCGCGAGAAGCGTAGCAATTCAAAACCAAATCAATTGCGAAGTTATTACTTTGGTTTTGGTTTTATCACACTTACGGTGTTCCCACTCCCATGTTGTTCCGAACAATAGGTGCGGTTACACACACCACGGTAAATGGCATTTCTCATGGTAGATCATCCCACGGTGCATCACACTTTGGCTTAGTATACCGTGTTAACCAGCGGTTACACACGATTTGTGATTTGTCAAGGTAAAAAAATGTCACGCAATTCAGTGAATCACTTTACGTGTTGATGTCAAACGGAGCATCGTGATTAGCTCTTGTACCTTGGGCATCAAAACACCATTGCAACGTACCACGTTAAATGTCATGGGCGCTTCGTGTGATCTTTTTTATGTATCCATGGATATTTACCACGGGAAATTTACCTCGGGAAATGTCGGTCACACTCACTAAATGCAGTTTTCCGTGGTGAAAAGGTCATTTACCACGGTAAAAGTTCCCTGTGTAACCGCCCCTAATGTGTTAAGTATTCCAATAAAAAAGTCCTTCACATTCGAAAGAAAGTCGCGGTCTTTCGAGCTTGATATGAACCAGCAATCGTTAACTAAAAATGATGTGTTAATGTTGCATGTAAATGTAGTGGTGTTAATGTATGCTTGTAAATGTATGTAAACTGTTAATGCATCTCAATGTATGTGAAGTGATGATGTTTGCATGTAAATGTCTGTGAAGTCTTAATGTATGCATGTAAATGTTTGTGAAGTGTTAATCTCTGCAGGTAAATGTATGTCAAGTGTTGATGTATGCATGTAAAATCGTTTGTTAGTTCAAGTAAAAACATAGTGATCAACAGTCGAAATAAAAACACATTTATCACTTAAATCACCCTTCTCTTATACCCCGCAGAACTGCCGCGGAGTGCAGACGCCTGATTGGCCATTCAGGACCCGTATTTTCAACGAGTTTTAACAGCGATAACTCCTTTCTTCTCTCATCTTCCGCGGACAGGACAGGTATTAATTGACACGATAGTCGCTACAGTAACGTTTTCCTCAGTTAAAACTGAGCTTAAAGGTGTTGTAAGGTGTAATTGTACACAACAGTACATTGATGAGGGTCTGGACCTGTTAAAAATGCAGTACGCACCGCATGTTTTGTGCTAGTAAACGATCTGTATCATGTTTTTATGCGATCGGTCCGGTCCGTGTTTTTTCGCTTTTGGTGCAATAGGCACTTATGTTTTTTTTGTTGTTGTTTTCCTTTTGCTGTATTCTAACATTTTGTTTTCCGTGCAGTCCGGCTGTGGAGTCTATACACCTTCAGCTCTTTAGTGTGTTTAAAGGGACATAATTATCCAGTCTGGGACGTGCAGTTTTGGTGAGTAAAATAACAATTTTTGGATTCACGGCCCAATAATATCATTTGTGTGTTACTGATAACAGTAGAGTCTTGATAACTCGAACCAAATACAGTTTCCCTTTCATAACTTTGCTATAGAATTGAACCCTTTTTACTCCCATGAATGCCAGAATCAAAATTCAAGAAAAATTCAAATTCATGAGGGGTTTTGCCACCCAGCAATTTTGCAGTTTTTGATAGCTGATATTTCCTTAAAAATTACGAGCAAAGAGCTAAGAATTGCATAGAAAACTAAAGTTTTTCAAGCCCTTTCAACTTTTGAAGTCAATTCGTATGTAGCACGGTACCTTCTCTACATATATCTACACATGCTAATGAAACAAAATGTAAACGATGATGTCAGCAAATATTCGTTTATAAAAAGGATAGTATTATTATGAATCTCTCCCCAGTCCTCGCGGGCACTACTTCGCCACAGCGTCACATGACCGCACTGCCCGCCTGTGGAGCACAGACCACCCGCAGCCACTCAGGATCTTGGCTGGTCACGTGTCTGACGTCAATGTAAGAGTCTCTCTTTCCTTTTTGGGGGAGGGGAGAGGTATACTGTACCATCCTTCAGTTACCTTCCAGGAGTGCAGGGGATAGACTTTCCGGTCCCTTACCCTGCAGTCGCCACTGAATAATATTTTGGAGTGGTGACACTTTTCAGGGCTGATTGGTAACACTGCGATTTACCCTACCTATATCAATATATGTTAACTGTTGATAAAGACAGTAATAGAAAATGTGCTAAGTACACTTTTAGTAGCTTTACTAAAACCGATTAACATAATTTTACTACTTAATTAAGCGAATATTCAACGATATTATTTATAAGCAAATGTTAGATTTTGATTTTATGAAAATACATTTACATTTCATTTAATTATATATAATTTTTTTTCTAATGTTATCGTATCTTATCGTACGTTTGCTTTCCTAGAGGGTCGCCTTTCATCCGAACTGCAACTACGTCGCTACTGGGTCATGTGATCGAACTGTAAGACTATGGGATCTGAACACAGGCAGCTCGGTCCGGTTTTTCACCGGACATAAGGTACGGGTGAGACTGGGTAATACTGAATAGCACCCTGAAGGGGCCGTAATATGTGTTATTTATATTAATATATTTATATTTTATGGTTGAACTGGTCGACGATGAAAAGGAGCGTTCTGATTGGTACACTGAGTAGTCCGAATTTTCCTACACGGACCGCTAAGATGGACCTCTAACGAATTGCTTTCACTGAAACATGTTCCAAAAAAATTGTTACTTGGGTTTCTTCCTTAATGTCTGAACTTAATAACAATACTTAATGTTCGTCTTTAAAGCTCGCGTGCTTTTCAATAGACACGCATTTGTGAAAGAGCCATAATAAACTTATATGTAATATATAATAACCATATATAAACTTTATTGAAGTGGCTTGCTCGGTCTGTATTGGTTTCAATACAGACTTATAACTTTATTGGTTTCATTTTTTTTTTTTTTTGCACATTTACGGAATCGACCAACATATGTCAAATACTTATGGGACAAGCTCAATAACGTCAATAACATACTAATGAGCGAGGAATTGATAATTCCGAAAATAACGCCTCCCCCCCCCGAAAGTAGCGACCCCCAGAAAGCAGCGTCGAAACTTTGTAGCTGCTTAAGCCTGGTTTCCATACGATCGCTGCAATCGCTAAAAAAACGTTCAGCGCTTGTAGCAAAATGGACTAAGCCACTCTCCATACTTTCAACATAATCGCTACGATCGCTGTAGAGTGGCTTAGTCCATTTCGCTACAAGCGCTGAACGTTTTTTCAGCAATCGCAGCGATCGTAGCGATCAAATGGAAATCAGGCATTATCAATCCCGAAGGTAGCTAATTATACACAACACATTCTAGACATGCGCATTCCACCCAGGTAGCAGAAGCATGAAATTGGACCGATGAATTTCGTTTCAGTTTTCTACAACAATTATTGTTGCAAATTTCCGTCTTATATTGCATGCGCACGTGTGCAAGCATAAAACGATGGTCCATACTTTCGGAACTTTACGGTATGAACCTATTAACGGTCAGAGTGGAACCTGACTGTACCTGGAATAACGTAAAATTCTTAACCATTTAACTCCCAAGTGTGCTAAAAATGTGGTTATTGTTCATCGTGGTTTGTAAGATAGATGAATGCTTATTCATTTGTCCCAAGATGGAGTCACTTTGAGATGTTGATCGCGATGTTTTGACTGCTATAACTGCTAGTCTTTATCAGGCGATGAAATCGATTGATTTCGTGTCGCTTTATGCAGCACGTTGCAACGGAAACAATAGAGACCTTAAGATTGAGGGTTTCCCCTTCAACCGCAAACCACAAACGTCGGCCAGCAGTTAATACAGTTCGGAGTTCACCGTGTGAGCATAATCTGGGCTTAAGATTGAGGGTTACTTTTTACCTATGCCTATTACCGGAGCCATCTAGGAAACAAAGTATACATTCATAAATATACATTCATGCTTTTGTTTTACCTTGTTTGTCGTAGTTTAACCACAAACTAATCCGACTGGCAAAACAGTACCAACAACAAATAGCCGGCTGCCATGTTTGTTTTCATTCACTCGTTCACTTCTATTTTAGCTGAGAAATCGTCTTCAAATTACGTTTCTATGAAAAAGAATTCAATAATTAATAAGCGAAAGAGTTTTAAAAAGTAGTATTTCCTCACAAACGTGGGATTGTGATGTTTTAGGGTGCAAATCACTTACCTCTGGAGCGTGGTCTAGCCGTATAAACGTGATCCTCAAACGGCAAACCTGACGGCAAGGCACTGGTCACGTGACGTTCGCGGTTCGCGGGAAATGCCGAAAAACCTCGATCTTAAGGTCTAAACGTAATGAAAAACGCGCTTCCCCTTACTGACTCATGTTTTTACTCGTATTCAGGGAGCCATCTATTCACTTGCATTTTCCCCTGACGGCCGCTACCTTGCTTCCTCAGGTTAGTTCTTTAGCAATAGTAGTCACTCTGGCCAATCACAACAGGCACAGACAATCCAACGAACCAATCAGAACTCGAAGCAAATACATGTAGCCGGCGCTAAGCGCGGGAAAACGCGTGCGAGTAAGTCACCAAGTCCTCGAATGACGTGTTTTTGTTTGCGATTTTCTCCGCACAGAATAACAATGTTCTTGAGAAGTAGAAGTTGATTTGATCTCGGTTATAGATATAACCTTTTGTATATCATTGCTTCGGTTCCATTTTGCGAATTGATGATTTTTTTTTCGGAGAGCAGGAACGGGTGTCCTGCAGCATCAAATTTTTACCATCTAGAAAGACTGATATTTTCTGAATGAAATTGTCTAAATTAAAATATTTCACCAAATACAAAATTCTGACAAAATTGTCAACGTCAATTATCTTGTGGCGCATAAGGCTTCGATCTCAACCAAACTCACTGACAGCAGATGGAAGTTTGGAAGTTTCCTTACGGTCTAATGGAAATACTGCAGAATACTCGGAGTATTTTGGCAGCTTTGAAATGGAGAAAGCCTTGGGGTCGAGGTTGCGCAGAACCTTGCCCGCTGGTCAGTAACAGAGAAGAGTGAGGGCTCTTGGGGACACAACGGATCTAAAATTCGACTCGTACTCTAAACCAATTGCCTGTATTATTCTTCAGGTGTTGACAAACGCATTCTCGTTTGGGACCTGGCAGAAGGGACGTTATTAACAGAGCTGAAAGGACACACGGATACAGTGTACTCTTTAAGTTTTAGTAGAGACGGCAACATGCTGGCTTCAGGTTTGGCAATTCTCTTTTACGCATAGATAAGTTTTTCTTTTATTACTACAGTGTGCTCGCTCTAAGCTGCACACCCTCGTGCTCTAAGTGTCCGCTTAAGAGAGGTGTCCGTCTCACTGTTACAGGGGTGTACGCTGTGATAGAGAATACTGTATTATAATTTCTTGTGTCACAGCCGCAAGTATTAGGGAGTTTAAGTAAGCCTAACGCATACGAGGAGATCTACGTCTTTTTTGTATTTCTTGATTCTAGATGACATCCTGAAGTGCGGTAATTCACTTGAAAGCTACTGAGCAGTACTTTCCTGTGGTACTGTTTATTATGCTGTACAAGGTGGTTCTAACTTTTGAGTCTGTGAATGAAATCCTAAAGTGTGACCATTCAAATGAAAGCTACTGAGCAGTACTTTCCTGTGGTACTGTTTATTATGCTGTACAAGGTGGTTTTAACTTTTAAGTCTGTGGATGAAATCCTAAAGTGTACCATTTAAATGAAAGCTATTGAGCAGTACTTTCCTGTGGTTGCTGTTCATTATGCTGTACAAGGTGGTTCTAACTTTTGAGTCTGTTGATGAAATCCTAAAGTGTGACCATTCAAATGAAAGCTACTGAGCAGTACTTTCCTGTGGTACTGTTTATTATGCTGTACAAGGTGGTTCTAACTTTTGAGTCTGTTGATGAAATCCTAAAGTGTGACCATTCAAATGAAAGCTACTGAGCAGTACTTTCCTGTGGTGCTTTATTATGCTGTACAAGGTGGTTCCAGCTTTTAAGTCTGTGGATGAAACCCTACAGTGCAATCAGCCAATTAGTATCTCATGATACTAATTGTACCAAGAAATGTAAGGGAACTGACATCCATATCATCGTTTAAATGTTACATACGTAGAATAGACCTTGTTTCTAAATTGACTGATAGTAAATGTGACAACTGCCTTTTATGTAAGACTTAGGTTAGATTTTAAATTGTACTTATTATATATAGTTTTATTTTAAATTCTTAAATATTTTTAGGTAGTATTTAGTGTCCCCAGTTAGTGGTTGTATAACTGCTATTTTAGATTTGACACATGAATAAAGGTTGTTGTTGTTATGATGCTCACCATTTACCAAGGTACATGTATTACCTTATCTTACCCTATTCAGGCGGTGTGGATAACTGTGTCAAGTTGTGGAATGCGCGCTCCATTTGTAACCCTGACGAGGATGACGATGAAGGAAGCAGCGACAAGTAAGTTTGAAAATTACAGCAGTTTTCAATTGTGTCTTAAAACCAATACCATAGCAATCACTCTGGCCAATCACATCAGACGCAGACGATCCAACGAACCAATCAGAACTCGAAGCAAATACATGTCGCCGGCGCCAAGCGCGGGAAAACGCGTGCGAGCAAGTCACGATTGGTTTTGGTTTTACTTCTGATTGGTTGAGAAAGTAGCGCGAGGTATTTCAGCCAATCACAGAGCATAGCAATGGAAAACCAAAGTAATTGCGAAATTACTTTCGATATTCAATTCAAAACCGCTGTAAATACTAGAGTGTTCCAAGACTAACTGTGAGCGTGTTACTGTTTGGCATATCTTTCAAGCTGTAGATAGTGTAGTTGAGTTACAAAATCCGTCTCCCAAGAGGGGGCTATTTAGAGAGGAAGGTTTAATATGGCTTTTGCGATATACGCAAGTTGACCTTACCAACACCATTTGCGTCTCCGTTTGGCCACTGTTTTCTGTACAAAATAACCTTAGTTTCTTTTTTCTTTTTTTTTTTTTATCCTTAGCCGAACATCATCCAAAAGTGAGACATTTGAACTCGGATCATACCCTACGAAAAGGACGCCGGTTCACCGCTTACACTTTACACTCAGAAATCTCTTACTGGCGTCAGGTCCCTTCACACCGGTTTCCTGAATAAACTAATAGCAGTCTACTAGCAGTTTACTGCTTGCAGTCTACTAGCGGTACCTGTCTGGATAGTTGATCTGGCCAGCAAATCACGCAATCGGCCATCGACCGAGCGAGTGAAAGTAATGCAAACCGAGGGGGCCGCTGGGGAAGATGCCCCCAGTTTCCCTCGGCTCATTCGTAATCGGTCTAGTCTCGCCGTCAACAGAAAATAAACTAATGTAAAGAAACTATCAATGCAGCATTCTACGGCGACGTCACAAAAGGTGAGAGAGGTCACAAAAGGCAGAGATATTGTGACGAGGGCAGAGAACGTCTGATGCGGATTTTGTGAAATAAAATTGAGTTTTGTGTTGCTAGCACTGCCCGAATATGATCAAATAATGGGTGATGTTAAAAGTACGAGTGAAATAAGATCAAATAAGTGCTTAAATTCCTCTCAGTGCTTAAATTATTTATTGCCCGGTAAAAGGCATTTAAAATACTAAAATAACAACTACTACAAACAATTCAACCGCAATTCTGCATTGTCTTTTTCTTTTAGAGTCAATGATGGAGACACGTAGTGTAGTTCTAACTTTTGAGTCTGTCGACAAAATCCTATGGTGTGACCATTAAAATGACACCTCTTCGGCAGTACTTTTGCATGGTACCATTTGTTTTTCAATATTTCCCAAAATGAAATTTGGGATTTTTCTCGAATTTTGATTCTTGGACTCTTCAGAAAGCCTCTCGGTCACAAGCAAGCCCTTGCATTTTCGCTATTGCGTGTTAATTAACCGAGCTCACAATATGCACCTGTGTCCTGTGGGTTGAAATTTTTGCACTAGAGCGGAGCTCCTGCGTGGGCTGCGCGAGGGTAGCACCATACTTGTATAATGGCTAAATACCATGGATAGTCAGATGAGGTTCTTTTACTTGAACTTTGTTTGCATTCCCGTGAACGAGCTGTTGGTTCAATGAATATGATTATTTCTCGTGGTCCGACCGTCGCGAGGTTTATAAATTTGTCGCGCGTGAATCGCTTTAGGGCGTTGGAATCTCTGGTTACCTTTATATATATCGGGTTGATGTCCTGCAGTTGCCTAGTAACAAAACCACGACAAAGCACCAATTGACGTCATCCAGTTTGACGAGCGACTGGGAACGAGAATGTCTCAACTTCAAATTTCGGGGCCATTGTGACCAAACAACCCAACCTCTTCAATTAAACCAGAAATTCCATCTCTTTCTCCCTCGTCGCTAAAATTTTGCGTCGCACCCTCCCCGAGCTTCGCGAGGTTCTGCGAGACACGTATTTGTAGTTTATAAATAACGACTCTCGTTACTTTCGGGCTCAGCAGCCTTTTATTATCGCTACTTTCGGGAAGTCGTTACTACGTGTACCATGTGTGGGTTGATTCGCCTTTGCAAAATCGAGACAGATGTGAAAACATTAAAATAATTTTTGTTTAAAAAGATAATTATTGGGGATCTTCGAACAAGGGCTGTCCTTTTCAGTCGTAACTGCTCGACTATCTATTATTTACATTATAAAAGACATATGTAAAGGGTTCTTTGTATTGTCAGCCAATTGTGTGAATTGTTGCAAGTGCCCCTGCCATCTTCCCACGAGTGTCCGCTTTAGTTTCTTGCAGAGCTGTAATTTTCCTTGGGGTCGTTACTATCGGGGGATCGTTACTATCGGGGGGTCGTTACTATCGGGGGATCGTTACTATCGGGGGATCGTTACTATCGAGAGGTGGTTACTATCGGGGGTGGTTACTTTTGGAGGTCGCCACTTTCAGGAATTACTAACAACCGTCAAATTTTATCGCTACTTTCGGGCGGGGGAGGGGGGGTCGTTATTTTCGGAACTTTTTTGTTATGATTACTCTTTAGGGCGTGAGATGTTCGGGCTCGATGACAGCTTTCTACAAACTTTTCCCTATGCAGCTTTTCCCTTTAAAATCTTTCTTTCCTCCTTCCTTCCTTCCTTTTTTTTCTTCCTTTCCCCCCCCCCCCCCCCCCTAAAAATGTACCCGTAGTTAAGTTAATGATTGATTTATCATAATGATTGACTTATGTTTTATACCACGTTATTATCGATATATAGATATGTGACTTTTATAGTGGCAAACAAGCCTGAGCTTGCAATTTTGCGTTTCTGAACGAAAAATCCGATGGCGATGCACAATATTCTGAATAATCTACAAAATTAGCATGTACTTTATTGACCAAAAAATACCCTTTTAACTTAAAACTTCTAATAAATAATCATCCAGTCACGTTTGGCCATTGTATTTTTAATTGCAAGCACCGGGTATAAAAATATATAATTATTTAAAAAGCAGGCTTTTTCCTTGCACAAACACAAAACTATTTTTAAAAATACACAACTAAAACACTAAAACGGAACTTCAACGATACTTGACTTGTTTACACAATATCTGTCAAAACGCAGCTGGCAATACGTGATGAATTGTCTACTTTCTTTTGTAGCCCGGAGAAAAACAAATATCCACACTATTTTTAATAATTTTCTTGTTCTCGATAAGACTTTATTTGTATTAGCTATTGTTGGTCAAGGCGTTTTTCAGATTTTTGTTGTTTCTTGAAATTTCTTGCATGTTATTTAATATAACGTTATTTACTTAGCTTGACAAAGTGTGGGGACTTTTAGAAAAATATTAATTTGTCACTTTACATAGAACCCGCAGTTTTTGTCTAAATATAAATCAATTTTAGCTTTAAAAATATTGAAAACAAACAACAAGAAACTGCTGCTTAATAGCTTTCATTTAAATGGTCGCGCTTTAGCATTTCGTGCACAGACTCAAAATTAAGTTAGAACTACCTTGTACAGCATAATAAACAGCACCACAAGAAAGTACTGCTCAGTAGCTTTCATTTGAATGGTCACACTTTAGGGTTTCATCCACAGACTCAAAAGTTAGAACCACCTTGTACAGCATATTCATGCATATTAAACAGTTTCACAGGAAAGAACAGTAGGATTTCATCTACAGAGTCCATAGTTAAAACCTTCTTTCATAGCCTAACAAACAACACTATACATCAACGCTGGTGGAGAACTTCATTTTGAGTGGTTGCACTTAAGCATTCATAAACATATTGAACATCATAAACATCACTACAGGAAAGTACGTCTCATGTTTTAGGACTTCACAGATTAAACTCTACAAGAGAACAGCTCCAAATATTAGGATTTCCTTTGAGAAAAGGCTGAATTGTAGAAATTCAATATTTTTGTGCGCAAGAAATGAATGACATGTTATCGAATTGTACTAACACCAGTGGCACTGATTTTGCATCGTCGCTAAATGTGTTCTCGAAGAGCGTTGTTTTCATGTGGTACGCGTATATTACCCTGCTTGGCTGCGGAAACTTCCTTAACCTTCTGGTGATCTACGTTATGTTTCGAAGCCACAAGATACGTTCAAGCATTTCAAGCTTCCTGATCTTTCATTTATCGTTAACTCATGTTGTCTTTCATTTGGCTGTTCCACTGATCAGAATAAATCCTCACTGGTGCAAGGCCTCAGTGCTCATAGAGCTCGCGTGTGCCGCTGCCATATTTGGTAGTCTGGCGGCTATTGCTTGGGACCGCAAAAGAAACGTTTTACAACCTTTTAAAAGCCTGGTGCGGCGTCGTTTGAAAGCGTACTTGCTCTTGGTGGCATGTATCTGGATTTACGCCTTCGCGACTTCCACGCCATTTGTTTTCAGCGTTAGAAGTCAATTGCAAAAAATATGTTGGCAAGAGAAGAATGGAACTGAAAAGTGCAGGGATTACACTTTCTGTGATTCGCCTACAGACTGGAAAACACAGCTGTCAAAAACGCTCTATTTTATCATGGCGTTTGTTGCTCCCTTCCTATACATGCTAATTACCTACACAAAGGTTGCTGTTAGCTTGTGGAAAAGAAGCAAGACAGGAAGAATTCACGGTGCTGTCGCAAAGTATAAAGCAAGATCTATTCGGTTGATGATAATCGCTGTTCTAGTCTTTGCCTTTTGCTGGGGTTTGAACTTTATTACGGATTTGCTAAGAGTGTATGGAGTCCTTGACAATATGTCGCTTGAGAGCGATATCTTGTTACGTGCTTGGTGTCTGATTGCGCAGGCATCGAGTTCTTGTTTAAACCCTGCAGTTTATGCCTTTTTTAGCCCGGAATTTCGGAGAAACTGCGTTAAATACTGTTGCTGCTGTTTCTCGTGTTGCGTTTCTTTGCGTCGTCGCTATTATTATGGCGCAAATCGAGTGCAGCCTGTTTTGTAAAACAGGTTAATACTCTATTCACACGAACGTAACCTTTAACTCTATAACACGAACAAAGCCGTCAGGTTAAACCAGTTTATTTCGTAACTGACTTTCAATGTTCCCGGGAAGGGAGAGGGGGGCAGATACATTTCTACATTGGAAATTTCTACTTTATGATGAGTTCATATATATAATATAGAACAATGTAGTTTATCCAGGAAGCAAAACTGGCAAATACAAGTTAAACTGCACCTCCTGACCTGAAAGGGGAAAACATGAGGTTATCCCTACAGCAAAACAATTTCCCCATCTAAAATGTTTAAATCTTTACAAAATCTACCAACATGAGATAAAATAGTAATGTTATTAATAATAAAAGAATTCCAGTTGGAGTTTATAAGTCTGCTCCTAAAACAGTTATAGTCTGTGTACAGCGGCTAAAACAGAAAGGGACCCTTGCCATGTATTTCGGTAGATTACTAGATTTTGTTATAATATTTAGTATTGAATCTTTTTTCTCTGAGACCTTAACTAGACATAGCTACTATGCAAATCCGAGCTGTTTAAAAACAAAATGTAAAGGTAGTGTATTGCAGGATGCGGTTATACGATATAGTCCAAAAGGCCCTTTGATTTATTTTGCGATATAAAACCTCACCGCTGAGAAAAAGCCCAAATAGTCACTTCAGCCGCAAAAATCTGTTTCTTTTTTCATTTGCCGCCATTTTAAATGCAGCCGGCCTTGCCGTGATGTAATAGGTCCATTCATTTCCAATGACGTAAAATGCCGGTTAAAAGCCCCCCGCTTATAGGCCCATCTACCTTAAACAAAAAAATAAAAATCCGGTTATTCCCCCCCCCCCCCCCCCCCCCCCCTCTACTTTTCCTTGTTTCCTTAATTTAAACGTAGAAGATCAAGAAAGTACAAGGCATGTATAGCGCAGAACAATAAGTTAATTATAGCCTTATTGCTATCTCGTCAAATGTTAGGCGCAACTGCTGGGCTCCTGTAACTGTTCAATGTTCTGTAGTATTACTAAGTTAGGATGACGTTATTGAGATTGGATGCCTTAGTACAGGGAGATGCGCTGAAGTCTAGGTTCTAATTGCGTTCGACGATAGGAGAACACTACCTAATCTCGTCGGGTAGCGGTCTGGGCGCAGGGGATTATGGGAGGAATTGGGCTGGATGCTATGCGAGTTCAGGGTTTGGGCGCCATCTTGGACTGGCTGACCACTCACCTCGATTTCATGTCGGGGCCTCGAGCCCAGATCGAACGCACTTTACTAATCCATGATTATTACTAGTCTAAATTATATTCGCAGTCTCTTGTTGTCCTCGCCACAGCTGTTCAAATAGTGGATAAAGGTAGTTACCAGAGGATAAATACTCTTCAGGGGATATTTAACGATTATAGCGCGAAAGCGCGCGTGATATCGCCTAATACTTAGCCGACGAGGCGGTAGGCCGAGTCGGCTAAAATTAGGCGATATCACGCAAGCTTGAGCGCTATAATAGTTTTATAATTCAACACATTGATAACAAAGCACTGTTTGAAGAAAAAATATCGCCGACAAGCCTTTTATTAAACAAAAAGCTTACATATGTTTTCCAGTACCGCGCGAAACTTGCAACATCACACATCATGAATGAAAGTGGCGCCTTTGTCAATATTGCGCAAGCTTGAACACTATAACTGTTTTATAATTCAACACATTGATAACAAATCACAGTTTCGAGAAAAAAATTCATTGAGATATACAACCTTTCATTAAGTAAAAAGGCTAACAACAATATTTTACCTCGCACCATTTCTTAAACAACACGCAGCGAATTCCGAAACTTTTGCCAAGCTAAAATTAATTTAGCGTACACAATCAGTTGAGAGTTAATTCTACGAAGAGCTTTCGTCTACTCAAAGAACGGGACAGAGTAGTGACTACAAGAATTAAAACACAGTAAAATATATGGCACAGAATGTCTTAGTTACAAGTGTTTCGTATCTTAAAAAGTTCAATTCAGAATCAAAACAAATTGAACAAACACACGGCTACGAACCTAAGAACCTAAAAAGAACTGCAGCATGGACAGTAAGCTTATGTCTTACAAAAATTCACAGCTAAAGGATACAAGAAACGATTAAAACATCGTACCTGTAGTTGATTTGGTTTTTTATTCCCTTCCATCAGCACCAAATTTTCAAACATCGAAGTACGAGCTGAGTCGATCAATGTTGTTTACAAGCTTGCTCGTTTTTTAGCTCCTACAGCCGTAATGACGAGATCAGAAACTTTTCTGAGAAAGCATCAAGTCTATATCATATTCCAGAGGTGATTACCAAAGGAATTTTACGAAAATTGTGCTCCTTCATTCACTCCTTGTCGAGCGGTTAAACTTTGAACCAGTTTTCATTCAGCTACGCCAAGAAACAACACTGCGACCGCGACAACGCGAAAATTTCGCGGCTTTTTTTGTCCAATCATGTGAACAATATTTTTTCTCTTCTTTTCTTCTCTTCTTTTCTTTCTTTTCCCTTTTTTAACTAATAGTTCACGCACTTTTTCGCCCAAAAACACGAAATTGCAGGCAGCAGTCATTTTCACTTTCTTTTAAAATGCGAAATTTACCGCCATCGCTGGTTATACGTCATGTAGACATAACATATATCGATAACTTTTTGACCATATTTGGGCAGTGTATCAATGTGTTGAATTATAAATAATATTATCATCACAGTGTCACAGATTTCAATCAAACGTTTTTAAGTGATGCGCCACATAAGAACTACCGTAAACTTCATTGTTCTGCCGCATTGGCTCTTTCCCACATAGAATGTTTGTGCTTAACCAATCAGAATAGCAGAAGACAATAGCTAATAATTTTGCTTATTTGATGAGGTTCCCCAAATACAATATCTTTTAAAAATTTCATGTTGTGCGATTATTGGACAAAATGCACCTTGAACCTTAACTTTTTAGCGGTTTTCGAGTCTAGGCCAATCAGATCACTAGTTGTAACAATGAAAAAAGTTGACATTCCATCGTGCGTTGCGTTTCAGCACTTTCCTTCTTATGCGGATCATTACTTACAGAGAACCTCCATTGTTATACAAATTTGATGTAAATAAAGTCTAAATTTCAAATGGAAATAAATTTTCAGTGTACAAATGTATATCAATAGCGCCCATTTTCGCTTTTAAGTTTCCCACGCGCCGCCATTTTGGTTGCCCAATTGTTCAGTATACAAAAGAACGTCGACTCTTAGCAATAGAGGCAACCATATGACCTAATAAAAATTCAAAATAGGGTAGGCGATGTTCATAAACATTTTGTTTGTACAGTAAGAGTTTTCTTTCCACTTATTATTAAAAGAATTGAAATTTAATAGACTTTATTTACATCATTTGAAGATCATTTTTTTATAATGGTGGAGATTCCTTTTAATATTTTGTGACATACCGGTCAGACTTGAAAATTCAAGTTTCTAAACCAAAAGTCATTGCATGAGTATGATATTTTATTAAACTATTTTTCCCATTCATATCGATCTCTCACACTAGAATTATTGTCTAGTTGCGAAAAAGAAGCACAAATTGAAGTGCTTTACATTAATTAATGATTTTAAAAACATGTTTATGAATATTTCTATCACACTGTTAGTCCGATTGTACAAGTGGAACAGTTTCAAGACTCACTCTTTAGGACTGGGCCCTAGATACTTCTTCGATCATTATCCGTGACACTCCAATCCATCCCGTGTTAGCATCTCCCAAGGTATAGCTACTGCACTGTCCTACCCATAATTCCACTCTAACCGCGCCCTGTGGGATGTTCGTACAGTATCCTTCAAAAGATCGGTGATGTAACAGATTGGGTCTGCCAGATGGCCATGCGTTGAACACGACAGCCTCAATCGTCATTGGTCCACTGCATTCTTGATTATTGAACTTGAAATACCAACGGTTACACTTGTTACCAGTGTTATAGACTCTCATAACCCCCTGGAATGACACCTTGAGTGCGGTGTCAGACTGCAGCTTGTTAAACGAACAGTCCTGAAACAACAAATGAAACCTTGTTAACTGAGTTAACACCAATGTCAAAGTAAAGAAGGGAAGCAATGACCTTGAAAGGTTTAATAAAAGGATTAATGTAAGTCAATCAAACCTTTATTTAGGGACCACTATTATGTGGATAACGATTTCAAAGTGAAATTGCGTGTTATGTCCATTGTTGGTTATTATAATAAAAAGAACTTCCGATGTTTTTATTTTTCACGTATTATATTACAGGACACTGTCTCCCGAGATAACAAAATTTCTTTTACCTTATTTCTATGTTATGTCGCTAAATGACATCAAATATACAACTTAATAAAAACTATAACAAAATTCTCGAATTTGATTGGTTATCAGCAGACCCGATTAGAGCATTAATAGGACAGTTTACGCGTCATGCTTGTAATTGGACGATGTAATTGGACAATTTGCGTCATTTGCGCGCGCTATCCTATTTCCGGGCGTGCATTTGGTCAAAAACACACTCAATTGTTATGTTTTAATCAACAAAACGTGTAACCATTTAACGCTTTATCCTCGAATTTTGTTCTAGTTATGGTTAATTGGTAACAGGACTTCGTGTCGTCCAATTCTGTCTGTAATCATATTCGTGATTAAACAAATCGGACTCCCACTTCGCGATCGTCCGATTATGTTAATCACTCGTATGATTACAGACCTTACCGTACCCAAATTTGCATTTAGCGAATCAGAAGCCTAGTCTACTGTCCTGATATCGCACGATTTTAGATGGTGCAAAGTTTGAAAATGTAATCATTTTACCGAACAGAGTCTATTTATGTATTCGTTCCCTCAAGATAACACTTGTAAAATGATTTCTACAGCATACACTGCAATTTTCTCGTTTTCGAATGCCGATAATAGTTTTGCAGAGAAGGGTTTTACACATATTTTGCTACCACGATTTCTCAAGTTGCTCCCTATAAAAAGCTCAAAGTAAATTAATTATTTTTCATTCATCACTTTTTGCGCCGTTTGTTGACTCGTATTATTCTCCTCGCGGGCCACACCATAGGACGCCTGACAGATTTTACTACCGTAACTGTTAAAAATATCACCGGATTTTGGGCTGAATTTGGGTACGGTAAATACCTAATCGTACCTTTTTGGTACGCTTCGGCGGCATATCAGGCTCGTTTGGTCTCGCCATGGGTATTTTGACTCGACAGCGTCTCGCCAAAATACGAACCATGGCTCGACCAAACTCGACTGATTTGCCGCCGAAGCGTACCAAAAAGGTACGATTAGGTATAATAAATGGACTCCACTCAGTCCTATTACCATTATTAATGGATAAAAAGATTCTATAGAGCAAAACAGAAGCAGTAGTTTGGAGATAAAGTGCAGGATTACAAAGATGAAAGTGGATTACATTTCATCAATTTTTTATTTCGTGACAGGCGGTCAAATAATAGCAATAGCCATTCTTGTGGAATTTTCACATTTTTAGGCGTTATTTTGACTTTTTAAATATTTTTTCTTTGTTTAGATCAATTTTGACGATTTTTCTTCTTATTTCAAGATAATAAAGTAAGGTTAGATCAAACTCCAGGCTTTAATCATGAAAACACGATATATCAGCCGGGACAGTGTCCCTTCAAAGCCATCAGTAGCCGCCTTCTCGAAGTCAAACTTCATAAATCGTCAAACCAAACATTGATTTACAAAACATGGCTGTTACAATTCTACCAAATATGACGTTTTCTTGTGAAACCTGTATCAATCGGACACCGGAGCTTTTTCCAGTGGTGACTATTTTATTCATGCTTGACTTGTACAAATCTTATAATAATGAAACTCAATGTATTAATTATCTCAAACATATAAGCAGTCTATATTTAGTCTCCAAACTTAGCATGTTTTCAATTACCTTAATCTTCCCGTTATCAGTGTTATCGTCCCTTTTCCACACACATTGTTTCCAGTTTGTTTGTGGCACTGGGCCAGCCGGACGTCCTTTCTCACCTTTGTCTCCTTTTCTTCCTGCAGCTCCTGCAAATCCCCGCTCTCCTTTCATTCCCATCATTCCTTGTGACCCTTTCATCCCGGAGGAGCCTGCAGGACCTCTCTCTCCTTTTATTCCCATCATTCCTTGTGACCCTTTCATCCCGGAGGAGCCTGAAGGACCTCTCTCTCCTTTTATTCCCATCATTCCTTGTGACCCGTTCATTCCGGAGGGGCCTGCAGGACCTCTCTCTCCTCTTATTCCCATCATTCCACGCGGCCCGCTTTTCCCTTGAGATCCTTCGCGTCCTCTCCCTCCTTTCAGCCCCATCATTCCTTGCGTTCCCTTGTCACCAGTCTGCCCTTTGGCTCCTTCTCTTCCCTGTAGACCTTGCGGCCCCGGTACTCCGGGCATTCCCGGTATGCCATTTGATCCTGGTATGCCGGGAAAACCATGACTCATTACGGATTTCTAGAACAAAAATAGAACATCAGACAAGAAAACACGAAAGCAGTCTGGGGTTCAAATGTAGCCAACTGATGTGATGTGATGTGATTAGGGATTAACAAACGGCCGTGCTGCACGAAGGATGGAAATGGTCCTTTAATGGTTAAATATGTCAAGCAACTTTTCTACGAGCTTGTTTATTGAAAGAAAACATAGTTAAATGTTTTTAAAACTGTTTTTGTTGTTCATCGTGGTGTGTATGATACGTGAACGCTTGTTTAAATTGTTTGTGTCATGATGGAATCACTTTGAGATGTTGATCGCGACGTTACGACTGCTATTACTGCTAGTCTTCATCACCCAAAAACCTAGTTTTTATGTAAATAATTTCAACGCCAAAAAAGAAACACCCATTAATGGACAATTAGGACAGTTCGTTTGTCGGGATCGGAATAACCTTATAAACTTTCAGAACCTTAATCTATAATATTAAACGAAATTCAAACGTCAAAAGCAGCGTTCATCAAGCATCAGTCGGATTTAGATGCCTAATCCTCTTAACAAACTAGTCCTCTTTAAACGTTTGATAATGCAATTATTATTGACTTGTAATCAGATCAGAAGTCACTTATTTCCTTTTTGTGAGGTATATAATCGCTTTCAAGCACATTAAAAGCACCGATCATCAATCATCAGTTTAATTGAGATGCCCAGACTTCGAAAACTAATCTTCTTATTTTTTGTGTTATTTTAAAAAGCTAAAAGACATATTTGTATCGGTGGAAATGCAAAAGTATTGGTCCAGTTTTGTTTCAAATTGCTTTATGAGTATAATGAAACTATAAACAAGTGTCTCTGACTACAGATGGTCAAGATGGAAGTGGATTGCAACTTGAAAAAATTGGCTAAAAACTGATTATGGTTTATTGTTTCTGCAAGAATTTACTTGATATTTTGTTCTTGGTGTTCTAAGAGCATTTCGTGTTTGAAATAAAATGCTCAGTTTTAATTCTATCACAGTTTGAGTCAAAAACATAAAAACCGTCATTACATGCAATTAAAATACGCTCGTAAGTCTCCTATTTCATCTTACTCAGGTCAGGTGATCGAGTTATAAATGCCACAGCAGTAATCGTCTTAAATGTAGACTTTCAAATTCGTACAATTTTGGCACGGCTATAAAGGAGTGTAAATTTATAATGACAGCGTGTCAAAGTTGTACAGGTACCTTTTAGGACATAAAAATAGAACAAAACACGTGACACGAACAATTTGCCTGAAAGATAGGTGGAAAATGAATTCTAGCCACACCTACGAAACTAGATTCTCCTTCCCCCTTCCCCCCTCCCCCCCCCCCCCCTCCCCCGGGGGAATTAAGGGAAAGGCACGAAGCACGAAATGGAAATGTGATCAGCGAACACCTTTAAAGTCGGAAAATACTGATTATCCTTATTTCCAAATATAATCTTCTTAACCCTGCTCTGCCGCCATTAACCTGCATTCAGACGTCTCGTCTTTCCCTCTTAGTTGTAAGGTCTATTTAAAAATGAATTCAAACGCCACAAAAACACCTATCATCAATTATCAATCATCAGTTCGAATATAATCTTCTCTCTTGTTCTACCGCCGTTAACCTGATCAGACGCGTCTCACATTGCCTTCTTGTGAGGTATATAAATTTGCTAAAACCTGATTATGGTTTATTCGTTTTACAAGAATTTACCTGATATCTTGTTTTAGATGTTCTAAGAGCATTTTGTGTTTGAAATAAAATGCTCAGTTTTAATTCTAGCACAGTTTGAGTCAAAAACATAAAAACCGCCATTACATGCAGTTAAAATCCGCTCGTAAGTCTCCTATTTCATCTTACTCAGGTCAGGTGATCGAGTTATAAATGCCATAGCAGTAATCGTCTTAAATGTAGACTTTTAAATTCGTACAATTTTGGCACGGCTATAAAGGAGTGTAAATTTACAATGATAGCGTGTTAAAGTTGTACAGGCACCTTTTAGGACATAAAGATAGAACAAAACACGTGACACAAACAATTTGCCTGAAAGATAAGTGGAAACTGAATTTTAGCCACACCCACGAAACTAGATTCAGGTACCTGTATCCGTCACTTTAATACGAGAGTCTTCCCCTTGGCCTTGGGGTGGCAGAAATAAGGGAAAAGGTACGAAACACGAATATGATCAGCGACCAGCTTTAAAGTCGGAAAACACTGATTATCCTTATTTCCGAATATAATCTTTCTTAACCCTGCTCTGCCGCCATTAGCCTGCATTCAGACGTCTCGTCTTTCCCTCTTAGTTGTGAAATCTATTTAGAAATGAATTCAAACGCCACAAAAACATCTATCATCAATCATCTTGTTCTACCGCCGTTAACCTGCTCAGACGCGTCTCATATTTTCTTCTTGTGAGGTATATATGGTTTCAAACGCTATGAAAGACACCACGATGATGAATGCGCCAATCATTAGTTCGATTGATATGTCTAGGTCACGGAAATATTCTTCTGGCTTAACTTTGGTCTAATGTAGTTAGCCTGCAGTCATATTAAAGTCTCCTATTCCATTTTGCTCGACAGTCATCATCAACATCGTCTTAGCCTTTAGAGTACAATATTCATAGTTTAGTATAGCAAAATGGTGCTCAGTTAGAGTTACCCTGGTCCCTTTTAGAGTTTAAAGCCATGAAACAAAATACATGATAGAAACAATTTGCCAAAAAGATGAGCGAAAACTGAATTGCAGCGTGTGCCACACCCATGAGACTAGATTCTGGTACCTTTCAAGGGTTCATTTTAAAATTTATGACGATCTCCCCAGTTGCCTTTATGTGGGAACCTCCCCGATCTTCACACTAAACCGATGGACACATCCGCATGGTTTGTACAACTCTCAAACTGTAATGTAGCAAGCATTGCAAGTAAGCTAGAATAACAGTCGCAAAGCTAATACTTCGTTCTGGACACATTACCTAGCCGAAGTTATTTGCTTTCAAGAGATAGATAATATGCCTAGGTATAGTTTTAGTATAATGCAGATGAAGAATTCCACAAATCACAGACGGGACAAAAGAGCCAATGCCAAATCATGCACCCTAACCAAACCTAACACTATTTTAAAACTGTTTTTAATGTATTTTGAAAAGCTATTTTTGATCTATTTTTGAAAAATATATAAAAAATATGTATTTGAATCATGTTTTTAAGTATTTTTTGGCAATTCTTTTCGATGCTTAAACCTGTTTAAAACGATATTGAAATATATTTTTAAAACCTTTTTAATGAATGAACTAAATATCGTTTGATATCCAGCGCCGGATACCATATTTACTTAAATAAATTTCCGCTCTCTTTTTACTAAAAACCGCCTCCTTCCAATTCACCTCATCATACAATGGACAAAAATACAATTATTGTCTTGGCATTTTATAAGATGTTTGTTCAACCCTTTCGGAGTTGAGAGTAAAGCAAACTATGTGCCCGACAAGTTTTTTATTACCCATCCATTTTGCTATGAATGGTTCTTCCTAAGAACTCGGCCCTTTCCCGTTTACAATGAGAAAATATAGTATGCATGCAATTCGAATTATGAAAATGACGGTCTTCAAAGACTAACGCCTATCCAAAGGAAACTTTCATTTGGAGACCTTGCTAGCTGCTCCCGAAAGTGAAGATTCTTCCAGAAAATAACCGACGTTCGATCTTTTTTATATAAACTACGTTCTTTTAAAAGCAAACCCAATGCAGCACTGGCCTAGCATTTTAGAGTTGACCTTCGTTAGAACGGTGGTTCTTTAGAAAGGCGAGCGTTTTACCTGACTTTATTTCATTTTATATTTATTTTGAGGTCAAATTTGGCTTGATCAGTAAACGTCTTGTAATGGACTGTTTAAGCCGCTCTCCGAATGCAGTGGCAACCTGAAAGGAGCTACTGTCCGAAATCTCGGCTTTCTGCGGTATTCGAGAAAGTGAAAAATATATATGGTATGCACACAGGCTTGAATACATCCTTGGTTGCAACGAAAAATATACGAGTAGCGAAAATGTTAAAGTTTGGTACTAACCTGACATAAATCTTTCAAGGTGTTGGTGATCTGTTGCTGTGGTTTCGTTGTTGTTGCCAGTGAACTTGGTACACACAGAAAGAACAAGGCAACGAAATACTGCGCCATTATGAAGACTGTACCAACACTGCGTCTGCTGCGATGCAATGCAATTGCTGTTTGTTCTCTTGCTCTTTGGAAGTGATTCTTTTTATGATTCAATTTGATTGACGTGTGGGTCAGACGATATTATTTTCCGCATTTTAGCACGTTTCGTTCTGAACCTGTGTTTTATGGATTCCACCTTTTAATTAAGTCCTTGGACGGAATCCATGACGTCAAATGTCAGTCAATTGAGCAGTGGTAGCCCTGACCTATAAATTCTTTGACTGCTGTTTACTATGCTGTACAGGCGCGAATCGATGTAATAGTAAATCCTTTTTTTCATTCAGAGTAGAATAACCTAACATCAATGAATGTTTTAAGAGCTGGCGTAGAGTAAGAGAAAGCACGCTGGCCATTTGTTGCAAAGTTTACAGTTGGAGTAGTTTTAAGTGATTTGTAGGAGGAACGCAGATTATGTGTGGCGATATTGGATAACGTGAGAAAGTGATTTGAGTATCCAACAGGGCTTTTAACCGGAATGCAATAATATAAAAAAAATCACAAACAGGGAATTGGGAGTCTGAAAGGAATAAAGGAGACATAAACGTTATTAACGGTAATCTAGCTGCCAAGTATCTATTTATTTAATTGTTTAACGTAGGTAGTTACTTGATAATAAAATTTTCAGATGTAATTTTTTTCGGATCTCATTTTCAGATCTCAATCTAGTTTTCATGCAGTTTTCAATCTGCTTTTCAGATTGCACATTTGTCAGATCTCGTTTGCAGATCTAAGTTTTTGAGATCTACTTGGACCTACTTTTAAACGCCAAAAAGCACCGTTCTCCTGAACTTCCTCAACCTTGCTGTGATGTTGCTTGTTTTTTTTTTGTTAAGTGTTAAGGAATAAGACTCAGACACCACCAAAGCACCGATCATCTAAAAAAAAAGACCGCCGATCTCCTAAACTTAAGGCCGCGCGTATCTTTTGTCGGAACTGGCTACCTGTGGACCGGACAATTCGGAAATAGCATGCCGTGATTTGTCAGAACTAGGAAGTCGGACATCAATTATCAGCCTGATCGAGATGCCTGAGTTTTCTAAGAAAAATAATGTTGTTAACCTTGCGCTGCTGCAGTTAGTCTGCGCTCGGATATCTCTTGTTTTCTTCTTAGATATATAACCAATTCAAACGTCAAAACACTTACCGATCATCCATCATCATTCCCATTGAGATGCCTGAGTTTTCGGAAATATAATGTTGTCACCTTGCTCAGTTGCAGTTGGTCTGCGCTCATATATCTCTTATTTTTTCTTCTCAGTATACAACCAATTCAAGCGTCAAAACAATAACCGATCATCCATCATCATTCCCATTGAGATGCCTGAGTTTTCGGAAATATAATGTTGTCACCTTGCTCAGTTGCAGTTGGTCTGCGCTCATATATCTCTTATTTTTTCTTCTCAGTATACAACCAATTCAAGCGTCAAAACAAGAATCGATCATTCATCATCATTCCGATTGAGCTGCCTCCGTTTTCGGAAAAGATGTCGTTAACCTTGCTCTGCTCCGGGTTGGTATGTGCTCAGATACTCCTTATTTCCTTCTTGTGGGGTAAATAACCAATTCAAACGTCAAAACAAGAATCGATCATTCATCATCGTTACGATTGAGATGCCTCCATTTTCGGAAAAATGTTGTTAACCTTGCTCTGCACTGGTTGGCATGCATTCGGCTATTTCCTATTTCCTTCTTGTGAGGCCGTTTATAACCAATTCAAACGTCAAAACAAGAATCGATCATCCATCATCGTTACGATTGAGATGCCTCCGTTTTCGGAAAAAAGTGTTGTTGACCTTGCTCTGCCGCGGCGTGAGTGGCCAGCTTACCAGAGAAACCCTTGCCATTTTCAGACCATCATTTGCCTAATTTTATTGAAGGCAAAATGGCAAATACTTAAACCTGATTTCATACTAGATGACAAAACATGTTATTTTCAGAAAACAATTATCACTTTCCTTTATTAATTTTCAGACCAAAATCACAGACTCCAAAACCATTCCCTTTGCGGCGGCACATACCGATATAGCTTTATAGGGATCTACCCTCCCCTCCCAGAACCCTAACGGCACATACCGATATAGCTTTATAGGGATCTACCCTCCCCTCCCAGAACCCTAACGGCACATATCGATATAGCTTTATAGGGATCTACCCTCCCCTCCCAGAACCCTAACGGCACATACCGATATAGCTTTATAGGGATCTACCCTCCCCTCCCAGAACCCTAACGGCACATACCGATATAGCTTTATAGGGACCTACCCTCCCCTCCCAGAACCCTAACGGCACATACCGATATAGCTTTATAGGGGATTCGCTCTCCTCTCTCAATACCCTAAAGGGGTCAGACGAGTATCATTTCCTTCCTTTGAGGCATATAACGCATTTAAACGTCAACAAAATAATTCATCATTAATCATAAGCTCGATTTAGATGCCTCAATTTTCGAAAACAATTTTCTTAGGCTTGCTCTGCCGCGATTAGCCTGCAGCAGGCTTCAGGCGTGGTTTATTCCGTGGTTAATTCCGATAATTGTTTACTATTACTACAGGCAACTGAACCCAAGTCAAATAAGTCTGAGAAAGGATCCTAAAGTGTAACCATTCAAATATAAGTTATTGTGCAATGCGTTCCTATTGTACTGTGTATGTGCGGTACGAGTCTCTGACAGATGAAATCCTAGTTGTGACCATTCAAGTAAAAGCCGGAGAAAGACTTTCCTGTGGTACTGTTTGTTATGCTGTACAAGGTGGTTCTAACTTTAGAGTCTGTGGATGAAATCTTAAAGTGTGACCATTCAAATGAAAGCTACTGAGCAGTACTTTCCTGTGGTATTGTTTGTTATGCTGTACAAGGTGGTTCTAACTTTAGAGTCCGTGGATGAAATCCTAAAGTGTGACCATTGAAATGAAAGCTACTGAGCAGTACTTTCCTGTGGTATTGTTTGTTATGCTGTACAAGGTGGTTCTAACTTTAGAGTCTGTGGATGAAATCCTAAAGTGTGACCATTGAAATGAAAGCTACTGAGCAGTACTTTCCTGTGGTACTGTTTGTTATGCTGTACAAGGTGGTTCTAACTTTAGAGTCTGTGGATGAAATCCTAAAGTGTGGCCATTCAAATGAAAGCTACTGAGCAGTACTTTCCTGTGGTACTGTTTATTATGATGTACAAGGTGGTTCTAACTTTTGACTCTGTGGATGAAATTGTGAGCCGTATGTGAGAATTGTGGGGAGGGCTCCATTTGGGGGGTCGCTTCTTTCGGTAATTTCTCACAACAGGAGCGCTCACAACCGTCAAATTTTATCGCTACTTTCGAAGAGTCACTACTTTCCGGGAGGGGGTGGTGAGGTGTTACTTTCGGAACTTTTCGGTATGTTATGATTACTCTCAAGGGCGTGAGATGCTCGGGCTCGCAGTGCCAGCTTTTTACAAACTTTTCCCTATGCAGCTTTTCCCTTTATCTTTCTTCCCTCCTTCCTTCCTTCCTTTTATTTTTTTCCTTTTTCCTCATAAAAATTTACTCGTGCTTCATTCTAAAAGTTTGGTTAATGATTGATTTATGTTTTATGCCACATTATTATGTGTGTGTGTGTGACTTTTATAGTGTCAAACAAGCCTGAGCTTGCTGTTTTGCGTTTTTGAACGTAATAGCAGATGCACAAGATTCTGAATAATCTACAAAATTAGCAAGAACTTTATTCACCAAAAAATACCCTTTTAACTAAAACTTATAATTAAAATTATCCAATCACGCCTGGCCATTGTATTTTTAATTGCAAGCATCGGGTCTTAAAAAAAATAATTACTTATAAAGCAGGCTTTTTCCCTGCGCAAACACAAAACTATTTTTAAAAATACACAAATATAATGGAACTTTAACGGTACTTGACTTGTTTACACAATATCAGTGTCAAAACGCAGCTGGATATGTATGAATAATTGTCTACTTTCTTTTGTAGCCCGGAGAAAAACAAATATCCACACTATTTTTAATAATTTTTTGTACTGCATAAGACTTTATTTGTACATTTTTTAGATTACTATTGGTTTTTGAAATTTCTTGCATGTTATTAATATAACGTTATTAAATCAATTTTAGCTTTTAAAATATTGAAAACAAACAACAAGAAACTGCTGCTTTATAGCTTTCATTTAAATGGTCGCGCTTTAGTATTTCGTACACAGACTCAAAATTAATTTAGAACCACCTTGTACAGCATAATAAACAGCACCACAAGAAAGTACTGATCAGTAGCCTTCGTTTGAATGCTTACATTTCAGGATTTCATCAACAAATTCAAAAGTTAGAACCACCTTGTACAGCATATTCATGCATATTAAATAGTTTCACAGGCAGGAAAGAACAGTAGGATTTCATCTCCAGAGTCAATAGTTAAAACCTTCTTTCATAGCCTAACAAACAACACTATAAATAAACGCTGGTGGAGAACTTCATTTTGAGTGGTTGCACTAAGCATTCATCTACATATTGATTAATACCATCACCAAAGGAAAGCACGTCTCATATTTTAGGACTTCATCCACAGATTAAACTCTGCAAGCGAACAGCCCCAAAAATTCAAGAAAATTCAATATTTTTGTTCCCAAGAAATGAACGAAGTGTTACAGAATTGGACTAACGCCAGTAGCACTGATTTTGCATCGTCGCCAAATGTGGTCTCGAAGAGTGTCGTTTTCATGTGGTTCGTGTTGTTTATTTGGTTCATGTGGTTCCTGCTTGGCTGCGGAAACTTCCTTAACCTTCTAGTGATCTACGTTATGTTTCGAAGCCACAAGATACGTTCAAGCATTTCAAGCTTCCTAATCTTCCATTTATCGTTAACTCATGTTGTCTTTCATTTGGCTGTTCCACTAATCAGTATGAATCCTCACTGGTGCAAGGCCTCAAAGCTCATAGAGCTCGCGTGTGCCGCTGCCATATTTGGTAGTCTGGCGGCTATTGCTTGGGACCGCAAAAGAAACGTTTTACAACCTTTTAAAAGCCTGGTGCGGCGTCGTTTGAAAGCGTACTTGCTCTTGGTGGCATGTATCTGGATTTACGCCTTCGCGACTTCCACGCCATTTGTTTTCAGCGTTAGAAGTCAATTTCAAAAAATATGTTGGAAAGAGAAGAATGGAACTGAAAAGTGCAGGGATTACACTTTCTGTGATTCGCCTACAGACTGGAAAACACAGCTGTCAAAAACGCTCTATTTTATCATGGCGTTTGTTGCTCCCTTCCTATACATGCTAATTACCTACACAAAGGTTGCTGTTAGCTTGTGGAAAAGAAGTAAGACAGGAAGAATTCACGGTGCTGTCGCAAGATCTATTCGGTTGATATTAATCGCTGTTCTAGTCTTTGCCGTATGCTGGGGTTTAAACTTTATTACGGATTTGCTAAGAGTGTACAGGGGCACCCAACGACATGTTTCGGTACAATATCTGTTCGGATGGAAGGTTGGCTAAAAATTTCGAAAAATATCACCGAGCGATTCCCTAGACTTTTCGAGGTTTTTCGGAAAATCACGAAGTTGCCCTAGAATTTTCGGAAATAATGCGAAAACCATGAAGTTGCCCTAGAATTTTCGGAAATAATTTTATGTATCATAATTTTCGAATGTTTTTTTTTGTCCGCTAAAACAAACAAAACAAACGGAACAAAGATGAATCCTGCATATGAATGCAGTAGAACAACTGAGTTAAGATCCTGCTGTTTGGAACCATAAGGAAGGACTCAGTGCCATTCGTATAATTTACACCCCCTAACGTTTTCGGATGAATAGGTTTTACGACTGTAATATTCGGATGAGCATTTATATTGCCTAGTATTTTCGCTAAATTGCTATACGCACAAGTATAAAAAAAATCTCCCCTAAAATTTTCTTATGAAAGTATTGGCTACTCCATGTCCTCGAACTTTCGAAAATACCCATCAGGATAGCTAAAACTTTCGGATGAGAAAAAAAAGCCCCCTAGAACTTTCGAAGCGACCAAAGTTCCCCTAAGATATCCGAACAGATAAATATTTTTTAGGGCAGCTTCAAATTAACCAAACAGGCTTCTAAAGCATAGAGAAATACATATTAGACATTTCTGACGTATTTGGAAACATTCGGTCGTTGGGTGCCCCTGAGTGTATGGAGTCCTTGACAATATGTCACTTGAGAGCTATATTTTGTTACGTGCTTGGTGTCTGATTGCGCAGGCATCGAGTTCTTGTTTAAATCCTGCAGTTTATGCCTTTTTTAGCCCGGAATTTCGGAGAAACTGCGTTAAATACTGTTGCTGCTGTTTCTCGTGTTGCGTTTCTTTGCGTCGTCGCTATTATTATGGCGCAAATCGAGTGCAGCCTGTTTTGTAAAACAGGTTAATACTCTATTCACACGAACGTAACCTTTAACTCTATAACACGAACAAAGCCGTCAGGTTAAACCAGTTTATTTCGTAACTGACTTTCAATGTTCCTGGGAAGGGAGAGGGGGGCACTGAGATACATTTCTACATTGGAAATTTCTACTTTATGATGAGTTCATATATATAATATAGAACAATGTAGTTTATTCGGGAAGCAAAACTGGCAAATACAACTAAAACTGCACCTCCTGACCTGAAAGGGGAAAACACGAGGTTATCCCTACAGCAAAACAATTTCCCCATCTAAAATGTTTAAATCTTTACAAAATCTACCAACATGAGATAAAATAGTAATGTTATTAATAATAAAAGAATTCCAGTTGAAGTTTATAAGTCTGCTCCTAAAAACAGTTATAGTCTGTGTACAGCGGCTAAAACAGAAAGGGACCCTTGCCATGTATTTCGGTAGATTACTAGATTTTCTTATAATATTTAGTATTGAATCTTTTTTCTCTGAGACCTTAACTAGACATAGCTACTATACAAATCCGAGCTGTTTAAAAACAAAATGTAAAGGTAGTGTATTGCAGGATGCGGTTATACGATATAGTCCAAAAGGCCCTTTGATTTATTTTGTGATATAAAACCTCACCGCTGAGAAAAAAGCCCCAAATAGTCACTTCAGCAGCAAAAATCCTTTTTTTTTTATCATTTTCCGCCATTTTGAATGCAGCCGGCCTTGCCGTGATGTAATAATAGGTCCATTCATTTCCAATGACGTAAAATGCCGGTTAAAAGCCTCCCCTCCCCCCCCCCCCCTCCCACTTATAGGCCCATCTACCTTAAACAAAAAAATAAAAATCCGGTTATACCCCCCCCCCCCCCCCCCCCCCTCTACTTTTCCTTGTTTCCTTAATTTAAACGTAGAAGATTAAGAAAGTACAAGGCATGTAGAGCGCAGAACAATAAGTTAATTATAGCCTTATCGCTATCTCGTCAAATGTTAGGCGCAACTGCTGGGCTCCTGTAACTGTTCAATGTTCTGTAGTATTACTCAGTTAGGATGACGTTATTGAGATTGGATGCCTTAGTACAGGGAGATGCGCTGAAGTCTAGGTTCTAATTGCGTTCGACGATAGGAGAGCACTACCTAATCTCGTCGGGTATCGGTCTGGGCGCAGGGGATTGTGGGAGGAATTGGGCTGGATGCTATGCGATTTCAGGGTTTGGGCGCCTTCTTGGACTGGCTGACCACTCGCCGCGATTTCATGTCGAGGCCTCGAGCCTAGATCGAACGCACTTTACTGATCCATGATTATTACCGATCTAAATTATAATTGCAGTCCCTTGTTGTCCTCGCCACAGTTGTTCAAATAGTGGATAAAGGTAGTTACCAGGGGATAAATACTCTTCGGGGGATATATAATATTATCATTGCAGTGTCACAGATTTCAATCAAACGTTTTTAAAGGGAACCTCCATTGTTATAAAACATTGATGTAAATAAAGTCTAAATTTCAAGTTGAAATAAAATTTTAGTGTACAAAAGTATATCAATATCGCCTATCTTCGCTTTTAAGTTTCCCGCGCGCCGCCATTTTGGTTGCCCAATTATTCAGTATACAAACGGAACGTCGATTCTTAGCAATAGAGGCAACCATATGACATAATAAAAATTCAAAATAGGGTAGGCGATGTTCATAAACATTTTGTTGTACAGTAAGAGTTATCTTTCCACTAGTTATTAAAAGAATTGAAATTTAGACTTTATTTCCATCATTTTAAGATCATTTTTTATAATGGTAGAGATTTCCTTTAATATTTTGTGACATACCGATCAGACTTGAAAACTAAAATTTCTAAAACGAATGTCATTGAGTTTGGTATATGATATTTTATTAAACTATTTTTTCCCATTCACATCAGCCTCTTACAAGAGAATTATTGTCTAGTTGCGAAAATGAAGCAAAAATTGAAGTGCTTTACAATAATTAATGATTTTAAAAACATGTTTATGAATATTTCTATTACACTATTAGTCCCATTGTACAAGTGGAACAGTTTCAAGAGTCACTCTTTAGGACTGGGCCCTAGATACTTCTTCGATCATAATCCGGGACACTGAATTCCATCCGGTGTGAGCATCACCCAAGGTCTGGCCACTGCACTGTCCTACCCATAGTTCCACTGTAACCGCGCCCTGTGGGATGTTCGTACAGTATCCTTCAAATGATCGGTGATGTAACTGATTGGGATTTCCAGCAGATGATGTCCAATGGTTGTAAACGACAGCCTCGATTGTCATTGGTCCACTGCATTCTTGATTATTGAACTTGAAATACCAGCGGTTACACTTGTAACCAGTGCCAGTGGCTCTCATAACACCCTGGTATGACACCTTGAGTGCGGTGTCAGACTGCAGCTTGTTAAACGAGCAGTCCTGAAACAACAAATAAAACCTTGTTAACTGAGTTATCACTAATGTCAAAGTAAAAAAGGGAAGCAATGAGCTTGAAAGGTTAAATAAAAGGATTAATGTAAGTCAATCAAACCTGTTTTAAAGGGACACTGTCACCTATTTTTAGTATCACTTTGAAAAGCCAAAAAACATATTTGTTTCAATGGAAACCTACAAATAATGGTCCAGTTTTGTTAACAAATACTCTATCAGTGCAGAGAAACTAGTATTCGTTATCTTTGGCTGCAGATGGCCAAGATGGAAATGGATTGTAACTTGAAAAAATTGGCCAATTTTTTCAAGTTCCTCCCAAGAGTCGTGGAAAAATTATTATGGTTTGTTCTTCCATGAAGAAATCACTTGATATTATCTTCTTGGTGTTCTAAAAGCAATTTTATGTTTGAGCAAAGGTACTTTGTCATATATTTAGTGTATTTTGACCAAAACACAGCAAAATCTGTGTGACAATGCCGCTTTAAGGAACCACTATTATGCGGATAATGATTTCAAAGTGAAATTGCGTGTTATGTGCATTGTTGGTTATTATAATAAAAAGAACTTCCAATGTTTATTTTTCACGTCTTATATTAAAGGACACTGTCCCCCGAGATAACAAAATTTATTTTACCTTATTTCTATGTTATGTCGCTAAATGACACCAAATATACAACTTAATAAAAACTATAACAAAATTCTCGAATCTGATTGGTTATCAGCAAGCCTGATTAGAGCATTAATAGGACAGTTTACGCGTCATGCTTGTAATTGGACGATGTAATTGGACAGTACGCGTCATTTGCGCGCGCTATCCTTTTTCCGGGCGTGCATCTTGGTCAAAAACACACTCAATTGGCCATTTGCACGATGGCGTCATTTGACTACAACTACCAGAATTCATTTTCTTTCTTATTTAAATTTTGTAATCCCAGTGCGGTTTAAATAACAATAGCCCTAATTTGCACTACAAAACAAAAACTGAAGGATTCTGGTAGTTGTAGTCATATGACGTCATCATGCAAATGCCCTATTGTCATGTTTTTAATCAACAAAACGTGTAACCATTTAACGCTTTATCCTCGAATTTTGTTCTAGTTATGATTAATTGGTATCAGGACTTCGTGTCTTCCAATTCTGTCTGTAATCATACTCGTGATTAAACAAATCGGACTCCCGCTTCGCGATCGTCCGATTTTGTTAATCACTCGTATGATTACAGACCTTACCGTACCCAAATTCCCAATTAGCCAATCAGAAGCCTAGTCTACTGTCCTGATATCGCACGATTTTAGATGGTGCAAAGTTTGAAAATGTAACCATTAAAGCCAACTTTACCTGTGGTTCAAAAAATTCCTTAAACTGAACGTTTGAACTGCTGAAGCGAGTATTTGAAACTTCCATGTGATATTTACACTATTTAAGTATTCGTTCCCTTAAGGTAACACTTGTAAAATGATTTCTTCGGCATACACTGCAATTTTCTCGTTTTCGAATGCCGATAATAGTTTTGCAGAGAAGGGTTTTACACATATTTTGCTTCCACGATTTCTCACTTTGCTCCCTATAAAAAGCTCAAGGTAAATTAATTATTTTTCATTCATCACTTTTTGCGCCGTTTGTTGACTCGTATTATTCTCCTCGCGGGCCACACGATAGGACGCCTGGCAGATTTTACTACCGTAACTGTTAAAAATATCACCGGATGTTGGGCTGAATTTGGGTACGGTAAATACCTAATCATACCTTTTTGGTACGCTTCAGCGGCATATCAGGCTCGTTTGGTCTCGCCATGGGTATTTTGACTCGACAGCGTCTCGCCAAAATACGAACCATGGCTCGACCAAACTCGCCTGATTTGCCGCCGAAGCGTACCAAAAAGGTACGATTAGGTATAAGAATTGGACTCCACTCAGTCCTATTACCATTATTAATTGGATAAAAAGATTCTATAGAGCAAAACAGAAGCAGTAGTTTAGAGATAAAGTGCAGGATCGCAAAGATGAAAGTGGATTACATTTCATCAACTTTTTTATTTCGTGACAGGCGGTCAAGTAATTGCAATAGCCATTCTTGTGGAATTTTGACATTTTTAGGCGTTATTTTGTCTTTTTATATATTTTTTTCTTTGTTTAGATCGATTTTGGCGATTTTTCTTCTTATTTCAAGATAATAAAGTAAGGTTAAATCAAACTCCAGGCCATAATCATGAAAACACGATATATCAGCCGGGACAGTGGCCCTTCAAAGCAGTCAGTAGCCGTCTCGAAGTCAAACTTCATAAATCGTCAAACCAAACATATTGATTTACAAAACATGGCTGTTACTACTCTACCAAATATGACGTTTTCTAGTGAAACCTGTATCAAGCGGACACTGGAGCTTTTCCCAGTGGTGACTATTTTATTCATGCTTGACTAATACAAATCTTATAACAATGAAACTACATGTATTAATTATCTCAAACATATAGGCAGTCTATATTTAGTCTCCAAACTTAGCATGATTTCAATTACCTTAATCTTCCCGTTATCAGTGCTGTCGCTGTTTTTCCACACACATTGTTTCCAGTTTGTTTGTGGCACTGGACCAGCCGGACGTCCTTTCTCACCTTTGTTTCCTTTTCTTCCTGCAGCTCCTGCAAATCCCCGCTCTCCTTTCATTCCCATCATTCCTTGTGACCCTTTCATCCCAGAGGAGCCTGCAGGACCTCTCTCTCCTTTTATTCCCATCATTCCTTGTGACCCTTTCATCCCGGAGGAGCCAGCAGGACCTCTCTCTCCTTTCATTCCCATCATTCCTTGTGACCCGTTCATTCCGGAGGGGCCTGCAGGACCTCTCTCTCCTCTTATTCCCATCATTCCACGCGGCCCGCTTTTCCCTTGAGACCCTTCGCGTCCTCTCCCTCCTTTCAGCCCCATCATTCCTTGCGTTCCCTTGTCACCAGTCTGTCCTTTGGCTCCTTCTCTTCCCTGTAGACCTTGCGGCCCCGGTATTCCGGGCATTCCCGGTATGCCATTTGATCCTGGAATGCCGGGAAAACCATGACTCATTACGGATTTCTAGAACAAAAATAGAACATCAGACAAGAAAACACGAAAGCAGTCTGGGGTTCAAATGTAGCCAACTGATGTGATGTGATGTGGTTAGGGATTAACAAACGGCCGTGCTGCACGAAGGGTGGAAATGGTCCTTTAATGGTTAAATATGTCAAGCAACTTTTCTACGAGCTTGTTTATTGAAAGAGAACATAGTTAAATGTTTTTAAAACTGTTTTTGTTGTTCATCGTGGTGTGTATGATACGTGAACGCTTGTTTGTTTGTGTCACGATGGAATCACTTTGAGATGTTGATCGCGACTTTTCGACTGCTATTACTGCTAGTTTTCGTCACCCAAAAACCTAGTTTTTATGTAAATAATTTCAAACGCCAAAAACGAAACACCCATTAATGGACAATTAAGACAGTTCGTTTGTCGGGATCGGAATAACCTTATAAACTTTCAGAACCTTAATCTATAATATTAAACGAAATTCAAACGTCAAAAGCAGCGTTCATCAAGCATCAGTCGGAATTAGATGCCTAATCCTCTTAACAAACTAGTCTTCTTTAAACGTTTGATAATGCAATTATTATTGACTTAATTGTAATCAGATCAGAAGTCACTTATTTCCTTTTTGTGAGGTATATAATCGCTTTCAAGCACATTAAAAGCACCGATCATCAATCATCAGTTTAATTGAGATGCCCAGACTTCGAAAACTAATCTTCTTATTTTTTGTGTTATTTTAAAAAGCTAAAAGACATATTTGTATCAGTGGAAATGCAAAAGTAATGGTCCAGTGTTGTTTCAAATTGCTTTATGAGTATAATGAAACTATAAACAAGTGTCTCTGACTACAGATGGTCAGGATGGAAGTGGATTGCAACTTGAAAAAATTGGCTAAAAACTGATTATGGTTTATTGTTTCTGCAAGAATTTACTTGATATCTTGTTCTTGGTGTTCTAAGAGCATTTCGTGTTTGAAATAAAATGCTCAGTTTTAATTCCAGCACAGTTTGAGTCAAAAACATAAAAACCGCCATTACATGCAATTAAAATACGCTCGTAAGTCTCCTATTTCATCTTACTCAGGTCAGGTAAACGAGTTATAAATGCCACAGCAGTAATCGTCTTAAATGTAGACTTTCAAATTCGTACAATTTTGGCACGGCTATAAAGGAGTGTAAATTTATAATGACAGCGTGTTAAAGTTATACAGGTATCTTTTAGGACATAAAGATAGAACAAAACCCAGACACAAACAATTTGCCTGAAAGATAGGTGGAAAATAAATTCTAGCCACACCTACGAAACTAGATTCTCCTTCCCCCTTCCCCCCTCCCCCCTCCCACCCCCCGGGGGGGAAATAAGGGAAAGGCACTAAGCATGAAAGGGAAATGTGATCAGCGAACACCTTTAGGTCCCTTTAAACTCGGAAAATACTGATTATCCTTATTTCCGAATATAATCTTCTTAACCCTGCTCTACCGCCATTAACCTGCATTCAGACGTCTCGTCTTTCCCTCTTAGTTGTGAGGTCTATTTATAAATGAATTCAAACGCCACAAAAACACCTATCATCAATCATCAGTTCGAATATAATCTTCTCTCTTGTTCTACCGCCGTTAACCTGCTCAGACGCGTCTCACATTGCCTTCTTGTGAGGTATATAAATTTGCTAAAACCTGATTATGGTTTATTCGTTTTACAAGAATTTACCTGATATCTTGTTTTAGATGTTCTAAGAGCATTTTGTGTTTGAAATAAAATGCTCAGTTTTAATTCTAGCACAGTTTGAGTCAAAAACATACAAACCGCCATTACATGCAATTAAATTGCGCTCGTAAGTCTCCTATTTCATCTTACACAGGTCAGGTGATCGAGTTATAAATGCCACAGGAGAAATCGTCTTAAATGAAGACTTTCAAATTCGTACAATTTTGGCAAGGCTATAAAGGAGTTTAAATTTACAATGATAGCGTGTTAAAGTTGTGCAGGTACCTTTTAGGACATAAAGATAGAACAAAACACGTGGCACAAAAAAATTGCCTGAAAGATAAGTGGAAACTGAATTTTAGCCACACCCACGAAACTAGATTCAGGTACCTGTACCCCGTCACTTTAATACGGGAGTCTTCTTTCTTATAAATGAATTCAAACGCCACAAAAACATCTATCATCAATCATCTTGTTCTACCGCCGTTAACCTGCTCAGACGCGTCTCACATTTCCTTCTTGTGAGGTATATATGGTTTCAAACGCCATGAAAGACACCACGATGATGAATGCGCCAATCATTAGTTCGATTGATATGTCTAGGTCACGTCGGAAATATTCTTCTGGCTTAACTTTGGTCTAATGTAGTTAGCCTGCAGTCATATTAAAGTCTCCTATTCCATTTTGCTCGACAGTCATCATCAACAATCGTCTCAGCCTTTAGAGTACAATATTCATAGTTTAGTACCGCTAAATGGTGCTCAGTCAGAGTTACCCTGGTCCCTTTTAGAGTTTAAAGCCATGAAACAAAATACATGATAGGAACAATTTTCCAATAAGATGGGCGAAAACTAAATTGCAGCGTGTGCCACACCCATGAGACTAGATTCTGGTACCTTTCAAGGGTTCATTTCAATATTTCTGACGATCTCCCCAGTTGCCTTAATGTGGGAACCTCCCCGATCTTCACACTAAACCGATGGACACATCCGCATGGTTTGTACAACTCTCAAACTGTAATGTAGCAAGCATTGCAAGTAAGCTAGAATAACAGTCGCAAATCTAATACTTCGTTGTGGACACATTACCTAGCCAAAGTTATTTGCTTTCAAGAGATAGATAATATGCCTATACTAGGTATAGTTTTAGTATAATGCAGATGAAGAATTCCACAAATAACAGACGTACGATCTTTGTTATATAAACTACGTTCTTTTTAAAGCAAACCCAATGCAGCACTGGCCTAGCATTTTAGAGTTGACCTTCGTTAGAACGGTACTTTAGAAAGGCGAGCGTTTTACCTCACTTTATTTCATTTTATATTTATTTTGAGGTCAAATTTGGCTTGTTCAGTAAGCTTCTTGTAATGGACTGTTTAAGCCGCTCTCCGAATGTAATGGCAACCTGAAAGGAGCTACTGTCCGAAATTTCGGCTTTCTGCGGTATTCGAAAAAAGGAAAAAAAATATATGGTATACACACAGGCTTGAATACAATCTTGGTAGCAACGAAAAATATACGAACAGCGAAAATGTTAATGTTTGGTACTAACCTGACATAAATCTTTTAAGGTGTCGGTGATCTGTTGTTGTGGTTTCGTTGTTGTTGCCAGTAAACTTGGTACACACAGAAACAACAAAGCAACGAAATACTGCGCCATTATGAAGACTGTACCAACACTGTGTCTGCTGCGATGCAATGCAATTGCTGTTTGTTCTCTTGCTCTTTCGAAGTGTTTCTTTTTATGATTCAATTTGATTGACGTGTGGGTCAGACGATATTATTTTCCGCATTTTAGCACGTTTCGTTCTGAACCTGTGTTTTATGGATTCTACCTTTTAATTAAGTCCTTGGACGGAATCCATGACCGTCAAATGTCAGTCAATTGAGCAGTGGTAGCCCTGACCTATAAATTCTTTGACTGCTGTTTACTATGCTGTACAGGCACGACTCGATGCAATAGTAAATCCTTTTTTTCATTCAGAGTAGAATAACCTAAAATGAATGTTTTAAGAGCTGACGTAGAGTAAGAGAAAGCACGCTGGCCATCTGTTGCAAAGTTTACAGTTGGAGTAGTTTTAAGTGATTTGGAGGAGGAACGCAGATTATGTGTGGCGATATTGGATAACGTGAGAAAGTGATTTAAGTATCCAACAGGGCTTTTAACCGGAATGCAATAATATGAAAAAAAAAATCACAAACAGGGAATGGGGAGTCTGAAAGGAATAAAGGAGACATAAACGTTATTAACGGTAATCTAGCTGCCAAGTATCTATTTATTTAATTGTTTAACGTAGGTAGTTACTTGATAATGAAATTTTCAGATGTAATTTTTTTCAGATCT